>JAKCPI010030462.1:0-14297 GCA_023213315.1 Euborellia annulipes
TGCCCAAGGGGCTTGGAGTAGTTGGTAGCGTGCCTACCTTCTATACCGAACGTCTCGGGTTCGGACCCCAGGCAGATCCGATAATTTTATTTAAGGCATTAGGATACCAAATGACTTAAATGCCTGGACCCCCCAATTGATATATTAAACATACTGATTATCGTAAAAAGTCTTAAATGGCCTCAGTTGCCGAAAAGACTGTGTGAATGTGTGTGTGAATGAGAAAAAGTGTGAATGTTTAAAAAAAAAAAAAATAAATAAAATAAACAATTATTGGATGGTGGAATGCTCCATCCCAAAATCTTTTGTAGAAAACAAAATAGCATCTCTGGTTTGGTTGGTGATATTGAGGCTAGATAATTTTTTTTTTTTTCTCTGAGGAAAACGATTTTTGCAAAATTCTTGATAATAAAAAATTAAATTAAAGAAACACAAGAGATCTTAAGTATGGCATTAAAATCATGGAAAAGTTTAAATACAGTATGATTTATAAATTCAAATGAAAATTTAAAGCATACAACATTTAACATCTCTTCCAATTTCTCGAATTTTTGAGTAGTGAGGTGTTCAAGGCAGCCGAAAGAAATAATATATTCCTCTTCCGCTCTATTTCATACACTTGTCGACTTTTCGGACGATATTCCGGCCTTCATCAGGACAATTTGCTGCTTGCCTCGAGTTTAGAGGGACTCTTGACTCCTGACGTATTGTTGGTGCGAAGATTCGAAAGAAGTCATGACCAACTGATGAATGTTCACACCAACATCAGGAGTTGCTAAGAGCCCCGCTATGCTCGAAGCAAGCAGCAAATTGTCCTGATGAAGGCCGGATTATTGCCGAAACGTCGACAAGTGTATGAAATAGAGCGGAAGAGGAATATATTATTTCTTTATCAAATTTGTTTTTCATCATAAGGCCCTGTTTTTTTTTTCGGCTGTTGGCAAACGCCTTTAAGCCCCACACTTTTTTTTACAATATTATTTTTTTTTCTTATAAAATCATAATTTTTTGATTATCAAAAATTTAGTAAAAATAGTTTTCAAAATCTTCTATTTATAAAAATTTATTCTCTGCATCCTCTCTCCAAATCATAGATATTATTTTGTTCAACGATGTATTATTTTTTGTATTTTATTTAAAACTAAAAGTCATAAATCCGCCGACCCCGCACCGCGGGAATAATAAAGGCTAGGACAGAAGAAGAAGAAAAGTCATAAATGAATAATAGACGAAAAGCCAGCAAATTATCACAAGTAAAAAGAAATCGCAATACTTTCTATTTATACATTACATGTATAAGTAGAAAGTAAAAAGATCTTTCAGGCCAATTATACACTTATTTATTTGAACATTAGCAACACAACTTTTGTGACACAACTGAGAAATTTTTCTTTAGGGATTTCTCGGTAGAGCAATGCCAACCAAGTGGGTACCAGGTATATTTGCTGGTATGGTCCGGATAGGCTTGAGATCCCGGCTTCATTCCTGAAGGCCATGGGACGTTTGGCCCACTAACAAATAAACATACTCACAAAAACTTGTTAAAATTGCTATGTTGTGATCATCTTAAGGTTTGTTCAATTACTCCTGAAATATTTGAAACATTGCAAAAATATACTGGTAATTGGCCTGCAAGCTTCGTTTTATTCTACCTGATAAATTTGTTGTATTTATAAATACACTGCATATTTAAAATTATTATTCTTCTCTTGATTTTTTTTTTTATTTTCTATTCACTCATCAAAAAATGAATAAATTAAAATATTTTATTTTTGTCTTATTTATAAAACTATATTTAGACTAATAAAGTATTTTAAGAATGAATTTTAATTGAATAATAAAATCCAAAAATAACGCGCTTGTTATGCAAATGGGCTGAGAAGTGAGAGGGAAAGAGATAAAATATGGCATGCATGCCATGGCGTGTGCTACGTACCTATGAAACAGCTATGATTTAGCTCAGGAAGATTCATCCTAGCAGCCCTCGGGTGCAATTCAAAGTCAGTGCATTGGAGAGACGTGCAAATGGCACACGAGTCCCGTGGGATAGGCCGCGTAAGCCATACCTTATGCTGGTCACGGGTATTGAATCTGAAACAGGATTAATAATTAGGAGCTATTCTAATTGACAAATCAAATTATCGCTAGATTAAATGACACTCTAGTAGGTTTCCAACAAAAGAAAAAAAAGTTTTAACTTACCCTCTAAGACCCCAGAGCCAGGTAAGAGGTCGCACCGTGTTGCTCGAATTGTCGACCTTGGTTTGAGTTTCTTTAGTTGGAGGAGTGCCTACCAAAAGATTTATATCTCTTCGGAATTGGCTCCATTTAGTTTGTGTACTATGAGTTCGCCTGGAATAAAAAAATCACATTAAGTGGCTTGACTGACAAGTGAGTTGGTTGTAGCTAATTGCCAACATTTAATAAGCGATATAATAATAAACTTGAAGGTTTACTATTTAAGGAAATATTCAGATCTTCGAAAATTTTTTATAAAATAAATATTATACAATATTTAATACCGATAATTTTTTATTCAGGTCTGACGAATGTTTCGAACAATCATCAGGCCTAAAATACATAAGGATATCATATGAAAACCAACACAATAAAATATCTCTGTACAATTACGTTTTGTGTCAAGCGCCAGCTACCGAGAATGAGAAAATTAACATTACAGATGGCTGAACTATTAGTAGATATAAGTAGTTTTCTGGCTCCCATCCTACTCATATCTGTTAATATTAAAGTTTTTTTGATTTACATTGTTTTGGTTAGATTATATATAAATTTTTTTTTTTTTGTTAATTGTGAAATATATATTTTTTTAGGACATATTTCATAAAAAATACTATTAATTATAGCATTTGAAACAATGTTCAGTGCTTAACTCAATTTTCAATTTTTGTTTGGCGCTTAATACACTAATGCGTAACAGGGTCAACAAGCAATATAATTTGTATTATAAAGCTTAAAAATCTAGTCATGGTTTGGGTCCCATGGGGAGGGGGGGGGTTCAAACCTCCCCCCCCTGGCCACGCCCATCATAGTGTATAGTTGAGAGTTCCCAACGTTTTGAAGTTCACGGCACTTTGGGAATAAGATTAAACACAAGGGGCACCCTTCCTTGATTTAAAAAAAATTTAAATTTAATATGTAAATTTATTGAAGTATTATATTAATTAATATAACAGGTAACGTACACTATAACATATTATAGTAGTTTGCCTGCCTTATTTTCTCGACTGCTCCAGATATTCGTTAATGGGCAGTGGCGGATCCAGAGGAGTTTCTCGGGGAGGGGGGGGGGGATCTGGTGAGACTGGTCGCACAGCACACAATTTTTTCTTATTATCGGTAATTTAAAAGAATATATATACAAATCAAATTTTTAAGTATTAGTTTTAAACTATTCATACAAAAAAAAAACTTCATACATGCACTGTGTTTCCAAGAAAAAAAACCAAAATCTCTTTGTAAAATTTCTCCTTTTCTAAGGCCAACAAGAAGAAATTTTACAAAGAGATTTTTGGTTTTTTTCTTGGAAACACAGTGCATGTATGAATAGTTTTTTTTTTTTTTTTTTTTTTTTTTTTTTACGAAAATTGAAATATGATTAATAAGTTGCTGGCCGAAATGATTCGGTGGAAATAAAGGCCTTAAATATTTATCTATAATACGTATATAATAAATAATTTATATATAATAATAACAAATTTCTTGGGGGGGGGTAATTACCCCCTCCCCCCTTGTATCTCGCCCTTGTTAATGGGTGATCGGTAAATTTGAGAATTGAGTGGATATAGATGGAAATGAAGTTTAGAAAGTAAAAATGGTGGCAATAACAAGGCATTAGACGGCCGACCAATTCTCCTAACCCCTTAAAGAAATTGAAGCCTATAGGTACTACAATGGAAAAGTTTTTTATTTGACTTGGTAAAACAAAATTTATCTTTTGTGAGTTGTTTCTTTGTTTGTATTGAATCAATAAATTATATACACAAGGACAATCTTTAAATAAAGGGATTTTAACGAGATATTGCAGTTATATGAAGAGAGAGAGAGAGCGAGGGGGTTAACAAAAACAAAGAAGATTTCTAACAGCAACAACAAAAACAAATGTTTTTTCAAGCAAATGTGAACAAACGGACAGTAGATTGGTTAAAATAACAACATCAACAGCGTTTTTTTTCCTCCCCTGGAGTTAAACAAATAATTGCTCTCTCACCTTTAGTGAAATCTTTTTTTTTTTTAATTTTCCTATATTCATATTTACTAGATGATGAAATGAATACAAAATTAAATCAGCATGTTTTTTAGTTGAAATAGCAATGAAATTAGAAAAGCTAAATTAGAAAATATATAGGCAAATAATCAAGCTACGTTATATATACAGGTGGATTAAAAAATGAAACACCATGTACTGTATTTATACTACCCACTAAGGAGAGAAACTTATTCACATTCACAATAAATAAGTCAGGTCCATTCAAATAATAAGTTAATGAATAGGCCATCTATGAATTGAAAGTGTGGAGTCTAGTCATTTCGATTGCTGCCTTATTCTTGTTCCCAGTGACGTCATCTGACTTCTAAATATCCTGGGCTTCTGCGCACTGAGCTAATAATCTCTCAATAGTATATTCAGATCAGGGGATGCGGTATTTAGGAACGCTTTGAGAGGCGAAGGGTTCGAGCTTGTTCTACTAAATAAGTCCCCGAGAGGAGACTAGAAGACTCAGCAGTCAACCTGGATTAACCAGAATAGACACGCTACGGACTGATAAAGAAAGACGCCATGCAAGAAGACTACATAACCAGGAGTGACGTAAAAGAAGGAGACAAGAGAGCATGTACGAGACTAAGATGTGGGAATGATATAGAAGTGCAGAGTAAATGTAGATTCTGTATAAAGAAAGAAATAATAGGACACTTACTAGGATGCGAAAGACTTGACTATTTTCTGGCAGAGGAGTGTATTGAATGGAAGAAAAACAAGATAGACGTTGACGAGGGTTGGGGAAGAGAAATAACAAGGGGACCAAACCGACATTTAATCCAAATATGGAGATTGCTCGAGAGAATCTCGGCGATAGGAGATTGCCAGGAAACCAAATACGAAGACGAGAAGAAACATAAATGTGGAAAAGAAAGGAACTGATTTTCTTGTGTACCTACCATATATGATGTAGCCTATAACTAAATTATATGTATCAACCCTCAACTTTGCCCACGGGGCTTGGAATAGTTGGTAGCGTGTCTACCTTCTATACCGAACGTCGCGGGTTCGGATCCCAGGCAGTCCGATAATTTTATTTAAGGCATTTGGATACCAAATGGCTGAGAGGTTAGAGGTGTTGACAAATTCAATATTAGTAGTTGCTTGTAGCTGGGAATCGTAGATGAAGACAATAAGGAGAAAAAAATCAGCTTCCGTTTTCTCTCTCACTACTTCAATTTGTTTGCAAATTTTTCGGCTCCTATACAGGGGCCATCTTCAGCTCAGGCGCTCAAATATATTTTTACAAAATTGACAATCTCTCTCATAAAATTCATATATGCACTGGAGATGGCCTCTGTATAGGAGCCGAAATATTTGCAAATAATTTGAAATAGTGAGAGAGAAAACGGAAGCTGGTTTTTTTTCTCCTTATTGTCCTCAGATTCAATATTAATAATCTTAAAGCAAAAAGGTGCAAGTTCGGATCCCAGTCCGATGAATATTTATTTATATTATTTGGTTACCAAATGGTATAAATAAATGTGCCTGGGCAACCATATATTGTGGATGATATGCATGAAGGAACCAAGAGCCATTAACCTAAATCTGAGGTAAGGGGTATTTTATTTGCACACCGGCAATGACTTTTTTTCAGGACAAAATAGGGGGGCCCTGCCCCCGCTGGCTACGCCCATGGCGGTATAGATTAATGTAAGCAAAGAAGAGTGACTACACCAGTTTATTTAAATGATTATGATTCCGAAATTTTTCCTCTAAATGCGATTGAATTGAAAGCCCCCGCTACTTAATGGAGGTTAAATCCTTGATTGACGTCCATCATCACCTTTCTCTGCTTCTAATCCTCCATTTCCCAAGCAAGCAAATGGTTCCTGAAATGACTTTAGGATTCGCTCAGGTATTCATTCTAATGATAATGTCCTTTGAGGACAAATTGTCCATCAAATAAACATATCGCATACATTTGAGTTTGATGTTGAAATAAACTTACCGAATGTCTATCTACTCTTTTAAAACTCATTCATAATACTGCGGGTTGTTTGTTTAAAACATTAGCCCCTAGTATGTTTTATTTAAATTGACTTTCGAACGAATTGCTAATTTTAAATTATATAAATTTCTTCTAAAATTTGTCACAGCGCTAGCTCTCTTCTAAGGGGAGGAAGGGAGTGGGAGGTCCTTGATTTTACCACTTCTCCCTTACGATTTAAGGTCTTTTTCAGCATCTAAGGCCATTGGGGTCTACCCAACCCTATTTATTTCAAATGATGGGTAGGCAATTCAAATGAAATACATTTTTCTCGCTTGAGACGGGAAGTGAACCCGGGATCCCAGGCTCGAGAATCTTCTCTCTGAGCCACGGGTCACGGGCACCAATAGGGGTACCTTCGGTAATTGAAAGTTGGGTGCTGTGCTTGACACACCAGAGTTTTTGAGTATATAAGTGAGAGAAGAGGCGAGGGGATAAGCAGTTAAGCTTATAATCCTAAGTTGAAGATAACTCGAGTTCAAATCCGCCTCATGGCAATAAATTATCCAACTCTATTTGAGATGCCTCCTCCTGAGGAAGGAAATGAGAACCCACCTCAGTATTATTCCCATTAAAGTTAATCCTTAGAGTAACCACAACGTGTCAATTCTGACACTTATGACTGACGAGAAGAGAGGGAAGAGAAAGTAAAAACAATATTTATTTATTGGGATACTTGAAAAACATTTCCCTACTGTTTTTAATTGAAAACACCAACGGGCGTAAACAACGCAAGAACTACTCCCCCGAGTGTTTCATTTTTCTCAACTTTAAGATATCAGATACCTTTCTAATTTTTCCATTTAACAGAAAAGGCTACAATATAATTTTAGAAAATATTTACGTATAATTGATGTCTACATAATATTCTGTTAATTATATTGTAAACAGATTTTAGCCCACTTGAGATTATCTCCGTTGAACGTTTCTCTCATCATCTTTTAATTATTCACACTTGTCAGTCACGTCGGAAAGGATTCAATTTGAAAATAATGACAAAATTTTAAAGGGCCAAAGTTTTTTGAAGGGTCATTACGTTAAAATATAACATCAAATATGAAATATACATGCGCGAAATATTAATATAACTTTTTAGGAGAGAGCTCATTAAAAATAATCCGCTTTAATATGTTTAATTAAAAGAAGATAAATTTTATTTCAAACTTCACTTAAAAAAAAAAAAAACTTTATTTTTTAATGGATTAAAATGCGATGGGCAGTTTGTATTTGCGCATCAATAATTATCGGTTACCGGGGGGGGGGGGGGTATATCAAATTATAAAGAATCGAAAAACTGAGGATTGTAATTAAGTTAGTAAACTTAATCGATGGTCCTGATCGTAATCCATGAATTTAGTAGTAGGCGTTACTCTTGTAATGGATTCGATTTGAAAATAAATAAATGCCAAGACAATGTCGAATTTTTTCGCAGAAATCGCATACAATTAAAATATCATCAGAATATCGCAGCGAGCTGTAATAAGTCAAATTACAGTAGATAATTGAAAGTTGTGTGCTGTGCGACCATCACACAATATTTTTACTTTCTCTTACCCTATATATGAAACATATAGAGAGAGAGTTTTGGGATCATGTCAAAAATTCGATGTCGAGATTTTGATGGATATACATGTTTTGAGGTCCCCTGAGTCCAAAAAAGTGAATCCCGCAAATTGGTCTGTGTGTGTGGACATTTTTGACCATAGAGGAAATTAGCTAGAAGGTTGAAATTTTATATTTAAGTTAGGCACCTTCCGAACCTCGTATAAATAATCTTTTAAACAAAATCGGCCAGAAAGTACTAGTACTTTACTGATGTACTTTTTCAGTTTTTTGCGATTTTCTCAAAATTCGCTCTAACGATTTTGTTTAAAATTCATAAATCAATTATTATTTTAGATGCTCTTTAAAAAATATATCAATGAAATTTTTCGTGGAAGTCGTTTGAAGTACACTTTACTGATGTGAAAGCATTCGTAACTCAGGGCCATCTATGAATCATCGTGTGGTCAAGTTTGAAACTAAAGTGCTAAGAGCAACTAAATATATCTCGACACAAAAAATCTGGTGTGACCAGCACGGTGCACAACTTTCTCTTACAGAAGGGTAAGTGAAAGTTGAGTGCTGTGCGCCATTCACACCGGTTTTTTACTTTCTTACCTATGTATATATGTAATATATATATATAGAGAAAGTATTGGATTCATGTCAAAAATTCGATGTCGAGATTTTGATGGATCTTCACGTTTTGAGGTCCCATGAATCCAAAAAAGTGGTTTTCGCGACATGGTCTGTCTGTGTGTGTGTGTGTGTGTGTGTGTTCAATTTTAAGCATGAAGGAATTGAGATATGAGGTTGAAATTTTATATTTAAGTTAGGCACCCCCACGGGACGTGACACGAAACTTTTGAACAAATTCGACCAAAAAGTACTAGTACTTTACTGATGCACTTTTTCAGTTTTTTTCGATTTTCTCAAAATTTGCTCCAACGATTTTTTTTTAAATTCATATATCAACTATTTTTTAGTTGCTCTTTAAAATGTATATTCTCATTTTGTGATTGAAATCTTCTGAAGACCACTTTACTCTTGTTCTCCATAGAAAAGATAGGAGAAATGGTTGCCATGGTAACAAAATATAAATATTTTCCCATACTTATAAATTTTACATCTTGAATTCAATTGTACCATACTGTCGGAAACTAAATACATGTCGACACAAAAAATCTGTGTGACAAGCAAGTACAAATTAGATTACCGAAGGTAAGAGAAAGTTGTGTGCTGTGCGCCAGTCACACCAGATTTTTAATTATTGCTGTCTTTTATTTTAAATAATTACTCCTTTTGCCAAAAGAATGCATTCACCTATTTATATTAATACAAATTATTTGCATTCTTTTTCAAGTGAATGTAATTTTTCTTAAAATATCCACAAGTGATACCACGAAGTTAAAGCTTATATTATATAATATCCAAATACATGCCCTTTGAAGGCTAAAGTTGGCAGGGTAGATCTCAGCGCAAAAGTTTGGAATAAAGAGTTCTTAATCATTAAATGGAGGCTCAATTATTGACTGGACCCTCTTCCCCATTCAACTAGAAAATGTCGAAATTACTTTTATTCGAAATTTATTCATTTTCAAAATAGATACTCTGTTACGTTCTTGTAGATCGGTTAAGTGGTAACTTCATTGAGTTAGCCAACAAAGATCTAAAATTTGCTTTACTCACACCGTCACACCGACAGACAGACAAATTCACTTTCATTTGTCAAAATTATTTACTACAATAATGGTCAGTAAAAAAGATTAAATTCTTAACAGTTTCGGACTTTTCTTCAGGATAAAAATAAAGAAAAATCTCTGCTTTTTTTATCTGTCCGTTCTATTAAAAGACCCAAAAGGAAAGAAAGCGACAAAAAAACAGAAGCAGAGAAAGAGAAATGTGTCTCTTTTTTCTTTTTATAGCTTTTAGGTGAAAAGGGGATGAAAAAGAGGGCGAGAGAGAGAGAGAGAGGGAAATACTTCTTGTTCTATTGCTTTAAAAAGATTGTTTTGATGAAGACAGACCCGTGCCGGAAGAAGCCAAAGAATAAAAAGACATCATTGAAATTAAATAATTGGTTTTCAGCTAACGAATCCCTTCTTTTTGGAAAAAATAAATAAAGAGAGAAATTTTATTAAAGGAAAGACAATTTTTCAGAAAATTACAAATAAAAATATCGTTTAATTAACTAACGATAAATATATAAGATCCAGGTGGTATCGCATTAAATAAAATTTGTGTCAATAGCAAAAAAAATTTTAATTTTATTTAAAAACTGTGGCAGCAACCTGGGCAAAAATACTGTCTTTTACAGAGTTAACAAAGACCATAAATCTACATTGATGAAGAACTGTGGCTGTAGCCTTAATGGTGATGGTGTCAGAGAAATAAAATAATAAAAATAAAATAAATAAAAATTGCGTATTATACATGTATTTGTAGATATTTTGAGCCCAGTGAGATGGAACCATCCGCAGTACAATTAACAGATGTTGTTCAAACCGTTAATTTTTTCTATCCAATATTACACAGTTGATGAGCATTCCATGAATGCAATATTTATTATAAATAATCTACTTTGTCATATTGAATGGGAGAAATTAACAATTTGCAAAACATCTGTTGATTGTGTACTGAAGATGATTCCATCTCAATGGGGTCGAAATATCTACAAATAAACGGATAATAGGCAAAATTATTTATTTTTGGCCGACGGGCCTTAAAATAAAATTGATTAACTGAATTGTACATGAATAAAGCTAGAGAAGCCAGTGGCCGAAATGTTGTAATCTTTACAAGTAAACCAGAGTTAAACCGAAATTCGAATTCTTTTAATAATTGGATATTACCAGGCAAAAGATAAAATGTCACGCCTTTTTTCAAGGATATAAAATTCCGGTGTGGGACAGTGCCAAAAATATAACTGATTGATTGACCTTTCTGTATCCTTGGAAGCGATAATGTCAAAGAAGAAGAGATTTTTCTCTTAAATATGATCTTTATTTGAAATTTTATCTGGCCTAAATGACATTAAAATTAAATTAATTAATTCATCCGATCAATGGCTGGTGACGAGAGAAGAGAAAAAGTTTCAGTCTTGACAAAAGGGCAAAAAGTAGAAATAGAGTGGGCGGATAATATGCAATATTATGAAAGGAGGCTGTGGGCGAGGCTTGGGTTATGAACTCCAAAGATAATAATATCTTTTAAGAAAAGGAGATGGCATTCTTAATTAAAAAAAAAAAAAATTAGTAAATTGTTTAGCCAACGAGCCCTTCAAAAACCCTTTAATTAATTATTTATTTCTAAAAGCGAGAGAAATTCTTCACACCACTTGAAAAAGTACTTGTAAATAAAACGGAAAAGAGATTAACGGAAAAAACAATAACGGAAGGATCTTCTTCTTCGTCTATTTTTGTTTTTCTTTTCTTCCCTCTTTTTTTTTTATTTTATTTCTGGCAAAGAATCGATTATGAGCGTGGATTGTTTGTAAATAAAACAATACTTGGTTGGTTAGTTGGGGGTGAAGCGAAGGGCTATTGATTGCTTGCTTTTCCAAAGGTACTTAAGTTTAAAGGCTCTTAAGCGTACAGTGTGCTTAGGTTATGAATTGCACGACGGATCGTGATAATGCTCGTCTCTTTTTTTAAATTAGTTGAGGAGGAAAAACAAAATGGACAGACATTATGAGAAATTCGTATGAAAAATTAACTCATTTATGAATGGAAAATTAAGAGAAATTTGCTGCTAAAAAGTTTAATCTAGGTTCTCGTTAAATTAGGTTTTGTCGTGGGGCGTCCACAAGGCAAACTAGGCGGCCGCCTAGGGCGGCAACGGGGAGGGCGGCAAAAGGGAAAAATTTAAAAAAATTGGGGCCGCCCCTCCAAATGAGTCAAAAGTGGTGATTTCGGGTGAGGGGTTCAATTGAGGAGGAAAATGGAAACAAAAAATCTAATTTGGGGGGGGCGGCAGAATAGCTTCGCCGCCTGGGTTTTGTGATTCTATTTATTGAAATTTATCAAAGAAAATCTTTTTGAAACGAAATACTGTGAATAGAGAAAGAAAATTTTATTTATTTTTTTGATAGAAATGTGATAGCTTTCATGTTTTATGCTGATGCCCTCAAAAATACATAAAATATAATAGAATAGAATAACATTTATTTACATCGGGCCAGAGCTGGAAAGCTCCATTAGCCCTCGTAATACAATACAATTCTCTGCTTGACCATTTATTTTTGACATTCTCATAAACACAATTACAATATCAATTAAAATTAAGTTTTAGAGGTCGCAAGCCCCCCCCCCCCCCCCCCCAAAAAAAAACACAATAAAATCCCCGTACTCAAATCAATGACAGCACATCAAACTCCGTCGGCCCAGGAACCCCTAACCAGAGAGGCTCAATCGCACCCCCTCCGAGAAGGCCCCCGGAGACCGTTCGACGGGAAGGCCGTTCCAAAGACGAACCGATTCCACCCGGAACGACCTACCATATAGGAAAGTCCTGTGGTTCGGCACCTGAAGGTCGTAAGGCCTTCTCCTGGAACCCACTCCAACGAAATAATCACTCTTCTCCAAGTAAGCTTCAAACAAGCAAGGGACCTCAGTTCGGCAACCCTTAGACATCCCAACTCTCTGTAAGTGGGCGAAATATGTGCGTCCCTTTTGAGTTTGCTGGAATATGTATTGGAAGAAATGGTAGAATAAAGTAAGAGAGGGGAAGAAGAAGAAGGAAACTGATTGATAATTTGAAGGAACGAGATGAAGAAATCAGCTCTGATAACCGTTGCAACGGTTGGCTCTAGTTGAAACCTTATGATTAAAAATAAATTAGAAACACAAAGTTATATAATGAGAAAGATATAAGGATTTTTATCAAGATTATTTTTACATTGATGAACTAAGTAGCCTATATTTCTTTTTCTTATTCTTACATTGTTAGACAGTTAATAGAGATAATAAGAATCCAGACCTCTCCCCACCCCTGAAATAAAAACATATCGATGGTCGACTTGCAAATCATGAATGTATCTTCTATTCTTTTTATAAAAAAATATACCTCCAACAATTACCGCAAAAACAAAAAAAAACTTCTTTCTTTCTAATTTATAAGAAAAATAAGTAAGATTCATATTAAATGTTGTAATTGAATTTCTTTATATTTGTGTGTATATTTTTTTAGAGTAGTAAAGAGGAAGAAAAAAAAAATTTTATAAAATGTCTCTTCTTTTCCTTTTTGCCTTTGGCACCTTCTTCTTTTTTTCTTTTTTTCTTTTTTTTTTTTTTCTTCTATTGTCGTTTGAAAAAACTCTTAAGTCTGAGGATTGACAATAGGAAGAAGAAGAGATAAATTCTAGAAAGTCTAGAGAATTCAATAAAGCGAGGATATGTCTTACAAATCTGAACAGTTAAATTTTCTAATCAAAGGACTCTGTAATTGTATCTAAATAATACCTAAAGGTCACAAAATGAATAGCCGAAATATTGTATGTTATGCGAATACAAATAAAGCACAGTTTACCTGAGATTATAAAAAAAAAAATATAAGCCATTGACAGTTAATGGTTATCATAAGTAAGTGAACATTTAAATCAGTATTAAAAACCTAATAATAATCAAATTAAATTTGATAGACATTGGGCCCAAAATTAAAATTAATTCAAATTTGCAGGAACATGTATATTAAATACGATAATAATCGTATAATGCAGGCTAGAGGCCTACTTAATAAATGAATTGAATTATATTGCTGGAAACATAATTATAAAAAGTAGAATATACTCGCTGTGAAGATTTATGGAAAATAAGTAAATGTTGTGTCCGAAAAGACAGGAATAGCGAAATACCAGTAAATGCCAGTTGATTAACTCGTGCTCGCCATCAAGGGCGAGCTTCATCAGTAGATTGTACTTTAAGAATATATGTGTAAATTAAATTCAAAACCCATAAATAGCTTCTGTAGCCGAAAGGGCAAAATTAATTTTAAAAAAGGGGCGAGCTCCGGAGTTAATAATTCATATTTAGAAGAAAACGCAGCCATAATTTTTTTCTATTTTAACAGCTGACGTTTCGGCTTTGGTTAAAGCCATCCTCGGAGCTGTTAGTGGTCATTATGTACATATATGAAATTGTACTGCCCTAGTTAATTATCACAGTAGGCACAAAATAACTATATTGTATTGGTGATAGAAGAGAAAAAAGTTTCTATTGAACTAAAGACTTTTTAATGTTATATCCAAAATTGATAACCAAATACAATTCGAAATATACAGTATATGTACATAATGACCATTAACAGCTCTGAGGATGGCTTTGACCAAAGCAGATGTTTGATCAGCTATTAAAATATAAAGAAAAGATTCTGGCTGAGTTTTCTTCTAACTTTCATTCCGTGATACAAATTCCACCAGCCATAAAATACCCTTGTACTTAATAATTCATATTATAGAAAATATCTTTCAATTTTATTCTAGGGACCGTC
>JAKCPI010030463.1:0-14650 GCA_023213315.1 Euborellia annulipes
ATAAAAACTGGGCGGGTTCGTTTCCCGTCCGCAAGCGAGAAAAAATTTATTTCAATATAATTATTTGAAATAAATAGAAATGTAGGTTTTTAAATGGCTAAATGGCCTAAAAAACATTAAGACAAATAAAAAAAAAAATCACCTGTAATAAAAGAGCTTCGAGGTTGAAATTTTATATGTATTTTATATAAAATGAAAAAAATAAATAAATAAAATAAAAAAATAATCAATAAAATAAAATTCGATGACTTTTTAACCTAATTCGACTAAAATGGCATTTTTATTTCTCCTTCAAAGAGGTCCCTTTCCCACTTTCCCCGTCACATATTTAAGTTAGGATACCCTCCTGAGGCCCGAAAATAACCTTTTAAATAAAAAGAATACTAGTAGAGTCGGAACCAAAAGTGCCTGATATGCTCGATATTGGTGCCTTGAGCTTAGGCAACTGAAATGCTTAGCCGTCGGAAGTGTTGTCTTTCCATTTCAGTCCCTCTCGAGAAGGCACTTGTGGTACCGACTGTACTTGCTCTAAAAATGAATCAGTTTTGATTTAATCTTATGTTGTTGATTTTATTGATTTCAAATCTCTCTCTCTCTCTCTCTTTTTCTCAGGAGACTTTATCAAATTGCGATTAGCAACAGCGCCTTTTTTGCTTCTTCATCTTTGTCTTTTTTCTCTTGACTCCAGCTAGCCATTTCACATCTCCCTGTGTGGAGTTCTCCTGGTCGGGTCAATTGCCTTCGGCTTGTTTGTTCAATTGGAGTGAGAGACTGGCCGACAGGCCGGCCTTTTGGCCTCCAACACTTGGGACTCATCGTTTTTCTTAACTTAAAGCTGACCCATTTTATTGCATTTTCTTATTAATAAAACAAGAATTTCAATCTATCGTCATTTCGCTCCTTAAATGGAAAAGTGACACAACTCAAAATGATCAATTTTGAGATTTTGTATAAAAATTATGTGTAGATTTATGTGGGAAAGTGTAATATCTTTCACTTCTAAATATCATCCCCAGAATGCGCTAGTGTCGTTTTTCAATTTTGTGGAAAAGCATCATTTGTCTAACTAATGTCGAGTTAAACACAAGACAGTAGTTTTTAGAAGAAATATGTGCATTGCATACAATAATATCACAATAATTTAAATACATCGCGTTTTCCATTAAGAAAATAGAAATCTTTAAACAGCTTTCCAGAGACTTTTTGAGTTGTGTCACTTTTCCAATTAAGGAACGATTTATATAGCCTGATTTAAATGAAAACCTATCCACACTCTTTCATTTTAGAAAACCTATATTTTTTGTTATGAGAAAATAGTAGAAAAATGATTTTTACTCCTCTGGATGAGGAGTCCGAAAATTATTACCCCTGCTTGTTTGACAAACCAAGAAACAGATATTAATAGCGATTGCCTAAAGGCCAGGCGCGCACATCGTTTCGACCATGTTTACCTCCTCATCTTCATCCTAATTCAAATCAGTGGCGGATCCAGAGGTGTTTCTCGGGGGGGGGGGTAATCTGGAGATCTGGAGTGACTGGTTACACAGCACACATTTTTTTCTTATTTTCGGTAATTTAAAGGCCCATTCTATACTTGTTTGCCAGAATATAAATACAAATCAAATTTTGAAGTATTAATTTTCAAAATTTTACATTAAAAATACATTTTTTTTTTTTTTGGAAAAAAGTATTTTTTTCAAACCTCAGGGAGGTAATTTAATTACCCCCTTTACCCAGGGGGGGGGGGGGGGCTCTGTATCCGCCCTTGATTCAAATCAAGCTTTTAATAAAAATTTTTCATATTGATTTTTATTTTAAATTAATTAAAAAAAAAATGTTCTAATAAAAAAATATTTAACAAATAAATAACAGAAAAATTATTTTTATTATAATATGAACAAAAAATTTTAATTAAAAAATACTGAATTTTGATTAAATCAAAAAAAAAAAAAATAATAGGCCTATATAATTAAATAAAGAATATGAATAAAAACATTTTTTTTATTCATTATTTATATATAGTTAAAAAACTGGCTCCTCCCCAAAAAAAAAAAAATAGTTTAAAAAAACAATTTCAATAAATTTCTTTGATTTTTAGTTTTAGTATATATTAATTTACAACTTTTATGATTTTAGTTATGTTTATTTCAAGAATCGATCGCTCTAGTCTTATTTTGACATTGCAGATAATACTAACGCTAATAAGTTAAAAATAACGATACTCCGGATTTATAGAGGCCTCTGGGATTTACTCTGATTCTTTAAGAACAAATAGAGCCACTTCGTTGAAAAAAATACGTAAATATCCACCGATACCGAATGGAATTGAGAGGAATCAAATTGGATAACTTTCTCTTAAATAAATGATGATACTACTATAGTTTGTTTAGTAATACTCTTCTCGTATAAATTTCTAGAATAACGAAACGTCTGTTTGGAGCACCTCCCCTTTTCCGTCCAATCCGATCCAAGAGGGCAATGACTAATGGTTGCGTGATGTACGATCGTAACGCAAAACGCAGAAAACATCCTTTCTTTTTTTTCTAGGCTTTTCTTATCGACCTTAAAGGTAGGTCCATTCCATTCGAACGCCAAGGTGGAAATATGTCTAAAATGCCAGGGACCAACAAACACCCTCTTCTTCTTCATTAATAATGAATACCCACTTAATAGTATAAGCCTTAAATAAATAAATAAAAACCAGAACGGAATGAATGTCAAGGGGTGAAATTAAAAATTTAAATGAGGTGGTATTAAATGAGGAGGTATCCAAAAAAATATACTGGCTGTAACAAAGTAGTGACGAGTATTGAAATCTGTTGTAAATCATCAAAATAATACGAAGAAATAAAATAACAATGTGGGGTGGGGGCGTAGGCTTCAAAGGATCAAATTTTTTTTTGTTATTACAAAATTAACTATCTTCATAAAACATGCTCCTTATAACAATAATTTTAGTTTTAATCTAAAATATGTCAATAAGCTAAAGAGCTCTCAAAATTGGATGGGTGGCCCAGATGATTAGGGCTGTTGAAGTCAACGATATATCAAATTTTCTACACTAAAATATGTTTGAAAATTCTAAATGGCAGCTGAAAGACTATAAATTAAAATAAAAAATTCTAAAATTTTTTATGTAGAATTATTTGAATGACGTATAAGTTATAGCTGAATGTTGATATTCAAATAGGATTGCTCAGGGGCCCCAACCTGTGGGTACGTGGATGGCGACCAGGAGCTGCCCGAGCTGGGACTGGCAGTCCTTCTGTTCTTTACATGTCTGTTTGCGTGAGAACATCCGTCGAAAACGGCCGGAATTGTGGAAGAACAATTCATGGATTTTTGCACCGTCGCATCGAGCCACGATTGTGACGGAATTTAAAGCCAAAAACGCAATAAACACCATCGGTCAACCACCGTATTCACCGGATTTGGCTCCGAGTGACTTTTTCTTGTTCCCCAAACTGAAAATGCCGCTCCGTGGAACCCGTTTTCAGTCGATCGAAGAGATAAAACATTCTCAATATCTTTGTTGGGACAAAGTTTAAAAATCGGAAATTTTTACGCGTTTTGTAAAAGAAAAATGGCCGCCGTAGAAGTAAAAAAAAGAGATAAAAAAATTTTAAAATCACTTTTGAACTCAGAAATTATGTAGGAATCTAGGGGGGAAAAAAATTATTTATTTACAAAATGGTCAAGCAACCAATTATTTTATTTCTGTATCACTTGATATGGATAGACCCTGATGCATTAGGATTTAATTGTATTATATAATATAATCTTTGATTAAATGGTTTTTGTTTTTAATAAAACGATTGCTTTTTGTTGTCTTATAATTTGTGCAATTGGGAATATTTTGAAAGTTATGTGGCTCATACGTAACAATATTTATTATACATCAAAAAGAATCGGAAGTTTAATAAAATAAATAAAATCAATTTATATCTAAATGGTCAAAACTGAAAAAAAAAATATTTATTAACAAATTTAAGGAGTACAACCGACAACGTTTGAGAAATACTCCTTTCTATACCTATTTACTTAATTAACCCTCTCTCTCTCTCTCTCTCTTTGAATCTAGATAATGGACCAGAAATAGATGATTAGTGATTCCTGTCGGGGACGGTAGGTAGCTATGAATGGTAGCCAGCTCTTAACTCTTGTTCTCCTGTTTCAATTAATAATAATAATAATAAACTAAGCTTTATATAGTTGATTAATTTATCGCCACTTGACCCTTTAGAGAGATTGAGAGAGCTGCCACTACCACTCAAGAAAATTAACAAAAACTTTAATTTATTTATAATAATTAAAACAAATTATAATTGTTGAAAAATCATAACTTCTTCAGAGATATTTTTACTTGTTTTTTTTTTTTCGTATTTATTTCCGTCAGAATAAATAAGATGATATTTTTTAATTATTAAATAAATTAAATAAATAAGCGGCATAATAAGCTTTGAAAGCTATTAACAAGATTTTAACTGAAAAGAGTCAAGAATCTATCAAGTGAAGAGGGGAGGTCAAAATTAAAGTCTACAATCCACCTTTAAAAAAAAATTCTTTAATATAATTATAATCTTGCTTTAAATAATACTAGTACTATTATTTTTTGATAATTTTATCAAAGTAAATTATCTAAAAAATAAATTGAAAATTAAATTTTGATTTTATCACAAGTAGTATTAAAATAAAACAAACAAAACGAACTTAAAAGAGTACGTGACCAGAAACAGAAATTGTCATTTTTTTATGCAAACCCTAATTTCCAAATTCTTAAAAAAAAAAGCTGGCTTTGTTTATTTTATTATATAATTGAACAAAACCAGAAGAGATATTTTTTTTTATTATTATTATAATAATAATAATGAAAAAGAATGAAGGGATGAGCAAAATAGCAGCTTTAGCCACAAGTGTTAGCAATAATAATGGAAGGACATCACATTTTGATAATATTTTAAATGAAAAGGGTAAATGAGATCTTTGCACGCCAGTGAAATAACAAAACAAAATATTAGTATATATACAATATTTTAATTTAAAAATATTTCCTCTGCTTTCAATCCCTAAATCAAGTTAATAATCAAAATAGAAAATTCTCAATAATGATACAAAAGGTTTATTTGTTTAACTTCTAAAATAAATGCTTGAGTGTTGTATTCAGATGTATTTTGGAACAAAGAGTAATCTATGTATATAATTGTCAATCCTCTGTCCGCTTGTTCATACCAAAATATCTCAGAAACTACACAGACTAGCTACAAGAGCTAAAAATATCGAAAAATAGCCCTATTTATGTAACGCCTAGCTACTAGACCATAAAAGCTACATTAAATCTAAATATAGTTTTAGAAAGAGTGGTCCAATGCCCAGAGGTAATTTTTTCATTTTTTTGATATGACTTCATTTTACCGCATGAGAGCACTCGGCGGGATTTCGTTTTTCGAAATTTTAAACGCCTGTAGATTCCGAACGGCTAATCAGATCTGACTAAATGAGATGTCATTTGGTGCAGAAAGATAACCTCTAATAGAATAAATAAAAAAATCCCGAGTAATTAACTCCAAAATTAGTTTTTTCTCGAAAAACCTCATTTTTAGGCAAAAAAATATCGAAAAATAGCCCTATTTATGTAACGCCTAGCTACTTGACCATAAAAGCTACATTAAATCTAAATATAGTTTTAGAAAGAGTGGTCCAATGCCCAGAGGTGATTTTTTCATTTTTTTGATATGACGTCATTTTACCGCATGAGAGCACTCGGCGGGATTTCGTTTTTCGAAATTTTAAACCCCTGTAGATTCCGAACGGCTAATCAGATCTGACTAAATGAGATGTCATTTGGTGCAGAAAGATAACCTCTAATAGAATAAATAAAAAAATCCCCAGTAATTAACTCCAAAACTAGGTTTTTTCTCGAAAAACCTCATTTTTTAAGCATAAGTGGCCTTTAATGGATAAAAAAAGCCACCTCTGTCATATATTGTTTCAATGAAAATGTTTGAACATGTTTATTTATGAAAACAAACTACTAGTAAAAAAAACAATACTTTCTCTCTTTATATTTCAATATAGGTAAGAGAAAAAATTTTTTTTTGAAGTCAAGCAAAAGACGTTGTCACGTTAAAAAGCCACCGGCTGGTAGAAGACACAGCCAACACCTAATTTTTTAGACCATCTACTAAAGGGATTTGTTCTGTAAATCGCAGCGATACCCCTCCTTTGTGTGGTTATCTAAAAATGCTTAACCAAATTATATCTATAAGAACTAGAGCGATGATAAAGTTTTTTTTTTTTTTAATTTTATATGGCTCGGAAAGGTTCGTGGGACCTTGAAACAATTCAGCGAGGGGGCGGTGCCGTGCATCGTTCACGGAGAGACACTTCAAGCCTAATACCGGAATCTGGCTGACTCAATGACCAACAGCCAGCCAGGTTCCTGTCTGCGTAAATGAAAGCACCTCGGGTAAATACACGGGTAGGAATTTCAAAATATAGGTAAGAGAAAGTAAAAATAATAATCCAATCCAGAGAAAAAGGAAAATTTCATTGATAATTAGTTGTTTTTTTTTTATTTTAAATAGGCTATTAATAGTTTTTGTAATTACTTTTAAAACACTCTTTATTTTAATAGTTTGAAATTGGAGAAATGAGTAATTTTTAGACAACATATGGCGTATAAAAGAATAATAACGAGTTGGTGACCCCGAGCAAATAGCGCGTGGAACGTCCCCAGGTGTATGTAACATCTATTGCAATAGTAATGAGACTAAAGCCCGGTAGTTAGGCAGCCCAAATGGCACACGCACAGTACATGCATAGTAATGAGACTAAATCCCGTTTTCTTGGGGAAAGCTTTAGTATGCGTGTGCCATTTGGGCTGCCTAACTCCCGGGCTTTCGTCTCAATATTATTGCAATAGATGGTATATAAGTATAGCGTATATTTAAAATGTATATAATAAAGTCAATCCCCTAAATGGCCTCAGCAGACAAAAAGGGTTTGAAAAAAAAAATAATTAAAATTAATTAATCGCTGAATTTGAAGAAAATGTAGTGTACTTAGAAAACATGATACAATACGACTCAAGGCGCGGTGACGGGTGCTTATTTGTATTAATTATAATTCTTTTGATTAATGAAAGAGAAAAAGAGCTCCAAGCCAGGAAGTAAAAAAAGGGTTAAGAGAAGTGGCGTTAAGGCCGTGTTAAGATTAGCTCAGTCTGTCTGTCTGAGAAGCGAAGGGATAGCGCAGGCGTGTGGGTGGGTGGAGGGTAGAGTCATCGGTGGCGGTCGCCAAGCAGCGGATGGCAGTAGCAACCGCGGCACGGTGAGCAAGCGCACGCATCCGTGCTTGGGATTCCCCCTTCCCCTACTTTTATCTTTATCAACATCACCCCCCACCACCCGTCATACTCCTCTCGATTCGGCACAGACAGCGTCGCGGCCTCACAGCGGTAGGTCATGTTAGCCTACTGCCATAAACAATGCATGGCTTATTTTATTTCTAACAATGGTTTTGATTTTATAATAATAAAATTTGGACATCTAGCAATCTCTTGTTTTAATAAATCAATTCATGTGATCTCAAATTTTAGTAGCTGTCGGATACTTTGTTCCATTTATGATTAATTAAATTAACATTAAATAGGAACACTTACGTAGATGCGGATACGTAGAAACGAGGTCTCTCGATGACAGCAATTAGAAGTCGAGTCGGATGTTCTCGATGAGTCAGATGGTCTGCAAACAATCAAACTCACTATTATTAAACTGTCAACCGTAGGTTCCCATTGAAACATTATTATATATTTGCCGATTACTTTCACTAATTCGTATATGAGAAAGTTTAAAAACTGGTACAAGTAATCGTATATCATTTTGAATTTGGCGAAAGTTGTGTGATGGGAATTGAATCCCATCAAATTTTTTAAATTAATTTTCTTAAAAAATTAATAAATAGAAGTATGGTGGCTGTGAATAAAGTTGATTGGAGAAAGGGCAGGTTCAGCCAAATAAAAGCCTTTATATGCTTCTCGACTCCGGAGACGTTTCGAGACAAATTTAATATCTCATCATCAGTCCGAATCGAAATGTTGCATAAAGGTGGTCATTAATTATACAGTACGTGTACATGTGAATTTATTATAATGAAAACGTCTCGAAGTGTACATGACATAAAAATTTCTCAATATCGCGGAGTCGAGAAGCATATAAAGGCTTTTTATTTGGCTGAACCTGCCCTTTCTCCAATCAACTTTTCTTAAAAAATATATACCTGATATTTTAAAAGACGATTGAAGAAATTTGTAGGTTTATTTAAGGAATTTTAAGGGACTATATTAATAGATACCAGTACAAGAGACTCTATCTATCCAGGTACAGTGAGGGTCAATATTAAGTCCCACCCATGCGTTTTCTACTTTGTAATTATTTCATTGTTTTTCAAAAAAATATTATACATCTTTTAATAGAAACTTTCATAGTTCAAACCCTAGAAAATTTCCAATAAAGATATTCATTTTCTTTTATAAAAACAATGAAATAATTACAAGTAGAAAACGCCTGGGTGGGACTTAATATTGACCCTCACTGTACCTATGGCTTCCGGGAGACGTTCCACACGCGTGTTTTTCGGAGTTACTCTTTATATTTACAAGTCTAGAGCATTTTTTTTTTTTTCTTATTTAAGATCTATATTATATAATTTGTTTAAGGTAGGCTATATGAAGAGAGAAAATAATTTAATTTTTATTATAAAACATAGTACAACTGAATATAGAAATAATAATTTGCATATAAAAATTTGCATATAAAAATTTATTTATATCGATGGAACAAGGGAGCTTAACGATACGTCACCTTGTTTATAATTTAAATATTATTTAATAGACGAAAATTTAATCGCTCGGAAAGGGACACAAACCTTTAGCCGGCAATACAAGAGGTGAAATGAAAACATTTGATATTTATTTTAAATTTGAATAAAATCGATTGAATTAAATTTTTTTAATATGCCCTTGACTTTGCTAGGGAGTTCGCAGGCGACAAAAATGTATTTTAATTGAATTAGCTACCAATTAATTAAATTGAAATAAATAAGGACTAGGCTAAGTGACCTCTGATGCCGGAAGACTCTCTTGACATTTTGTTTTTATTAAAAATAAAAAAAAACTACAACGTTTCGACTGCTTAATCTGCAATCGTTTTCAAATATTGTACACTTGTTCCGACTCAAGTGAATAAGCAGTCGAAACGTTGTACATAATTTTTTTTTAAATAAATAATTAATACAAAATGTGGTCTTAAAACTCTCTTGACAATTATCTATATTTAACAAAAGTGTGAGTGTTATTTATTGGCGAGGCCAAAAGTCCCATGGCCCCCGGGAATCGAACCCAGGATCTCCAGCCTTTCCGGTGCTGTCCATTGCACAACGCCACCGGACCCTCGACCTACACCAATAAAACTCACTTCCCCTTATATGTAAGTTACTAACCAAGTGAGAAACATTAAAGAAAAATTTCTCACTTCTCCGCAGCTTTTATATATGGACCCTGTTACGCATTAGTGTGTCAAGCGCCATCTACCGAGTTTTGCGAAAATTAACATTAAAGTTTTTTGTTTTCATTGGATTATATATAATATTTTTTGTCAATTGTGCAAAGTAACATAAATATAAATTGAGACAGGAACGGGAGCTTTCTCGAAAGCAGGATAATAATAGAATTCTTTATGTCGTTGCCGACGTTTCGGGTGCAAGCTTGCCCTGAGGATGGGTGCGACTTGACTCTAAACGTCGGCAATGTAAACTATAGATTTTATTGTTTATCCTGGCTTCCTCATAACTCGCCGTTCCTGGTCTTTCTAATTTGAATATCTACAGCCATTCAACTCAAGAAATTTTATTAAATATAAATTTATTTATGACATATTTCATAAAAAATACTATTAATTATAGCATTTGAAACAATATTCCCTGCTTAACTCAATTTTTAATTTTTTTTTGGCGCTTGACACACTATTGCATAGCACATATATGACTCAGTTAAAGTCCAATTCGAGGTATTTTGAATATTAATATCTTATTCAAATATATAGATCTCGAAAAATATTTAATTATCTATATTGTTAATTCGCTAATGTCCGTCTGTCCATCTGTAAGCTTCTACGAAATGAAACTCAAGAGTAGTCTCTATTTAGGCAACTCCCCGTTGGAATTTCGAAACCAAAATTTATATGCTTAAAGAAAATTATTTTCGTCCCAAAATTCCTATAACTTTTTGAGTTTAAATTATAGACTAGGGTTTTATTTTTGTGTAACGTTTTTATGATAAATATATGCAAATTATTATTCCTATATGATTATTCAGTAATATTTTGCACTATGTTTTATAATAAATATTAAATTATTTTCTCCTTTCATATTCATTCATATATACCAAGATAAAGTTGATCTCCTTTCTCTCAAAATGAAATACGGTGCGGATTTTATAAATCTAGCAATATAAACAATGAAAGAAATTCTACTCTCTCTAAAGAGAGAAAAAGATACGACTGTCAATTTAATTTCAAAATAAGAATAATATTTTGAAAAAGAAGAAAGAGATAGAAAGAGAGAAAATGTTTCAGTGTTTGTGTGTAACGTTTTTATGATGATAGGCGAGAACATTTTGACAGTGAAGGCTTAAAATAGGGCCGTATGATTCAATTAAAGGCTCCCTGCCAAAATGGCACCTGTTGGTTGAGTCGCATTTATAGAGACATGACGACACCTGCTTCCTGGTGTGTCAACATCATCATCATCACCGTCAAGATGACAGACAGGTCGATGCCTTCCCCCTTAGGTAGCCAGCCTTTAATTAAACACATTTTCTTAATTGATTCAATATGTCTAATAGCTTTATTTTATACCAATTTCTCACTGTTTGTAAATAGGTGTCTGACTTTATATAAAAAAAAAACATTCAAAACTGAATGTGAGAATATTTTTTATAACTTGTTTGATTCTAATCTGATTGTCTGTTTAACAGGTTCATTCTCTAAGCAAAAACGTTTACTTTTAATATATGTATATATTTTTCAATATGAAATCAGCGTTAATTCATTTTAACACCTCCTTGCTATTCTGAAAGCAAAAACTTTAACGCCAAAGCGTTAACATTTTGTCAATAGTGTTAAAAATTAATGTCATGTGCAAGCGGTACCTTTAATATTTTAACCCCACATTTACTGCATGAAAATGGCGTCTTTATCCAAAAATTAAGGTTATGATTTTGACAGCTTTGAGAACATGTTAACGTCGCTGTTAAAACTTGGATTATAGAATAGCATTTGTTAACCCTGATGTGATTACTTTACTTTTTAACACCCAATTTATGGCGTTAAATTTTAGAGAATATACCAGTAAAAGGGTTAAGGTGATTTAGTTTAAAACTTAAGCAGTCGAAACGTTGTACAGTATTTATATTTTTAATAAATAATTAATACAAAAATGTGGTCCATAATTAAAAATTTCCCTAATAATAATAATTCAAACCACAAAAGCGTCTCGGGGTGCTAATTTTGGGACTTTCCAGCTGCCACAATTTTGAAGCTATCGACCTCAAATTTTTTTTAAATTAAAGCTATTTAAAATATCTACAACTTATAGAAGCCCTTTTTTGATTTTCGAAAAAAAAAATTTTTTTTAGATTAATGGCATTAAATAAAATATATTTTAAAAATAGGAGCTCTATAAGTTGTAGATAATTAAATTAGTAATGATTGTGTTAAAGAATAATTAATTTTTTGCCTTTAATTAATTAGCTGGAAAGTCTAGAATTAAATGGAACAAGTTACGTGTTTTCCAATGGAGGAACACTAACGCCATCTGGTGCCGCCTCGAGTCAATCGTGCTGTAACGGTTTTTCGAGACGCGCACCTTAATAAACACTTATTTATTAAAAAAAAAAACAGTTCCTTTTCTAATTAAATTAAAGTACCGGTTTTGAATTTAAATTTAAGAGGGGCAGTTAAGCTTATAATCCTAAAGACAACTCGAGTTCAAATCCACCTTATGGCAAAAAAATGCCTCCTGGGAATGAAAATCCACCTCAGTATTGAGAGTTACCATTCAGAGTAACCACAACGTGTCTCTGACATTAATGAATGAAGAGAGGGGAGACATACTCGCAGAAACTAGGATTATTCCGATGATTAAGTCGCTTATTAGATTTAATAAAATAAAATATGATTATTTTATCGCTTATTCGTATGTTAAATTGGCTGGAAGATTGAATTGAATATTGATTTTTTTTTTTAATACTAACATGAATATTGCAAACTCTTCATTTGATTGCCCCTCCCTCCCCTCTCCCCTCTCAAGCTATAAAAAATTTCAGAGTGTGAGCAGATGTTCTGGATTACTACATAGAAGAGCAAACAGACTGTTATAATAAATATCCCGAAATTCCGGTCCGGTCTGTAGATAATGTGTTTCCCGACTGTTTTATTTATTTATTTTTTTTAATCTAAGATTGTATTTAATTTTTTTTTTCTTGGATGCTATTTGATTTAAAGGTACAAATATGCTTGTTGAGTAATAATCAAATGAAAAAGTAACGAGGGGTTAAATTCAATTTTATTATAAAGTGTATCATAAATTTCCAAATAAATATCATAGATAACTAAAGGAAACAGATTCTTTCTTAGCATAAAATTATTTTATTTATATCTTATCGACGTTCCTGAAAATAAAAAATTAAACGTCACGTTTAATCCCCGAAATGTCGAAAGGCTTTGAATAAAATAATTTCCCAGATAGCACAGTACGTCTTATGTACGTACATAAGACGGACAATTCGTCTGATGTACGTACATAAGACGTACTGTGCTATCTGGGTTTAGGCTAAAAAAGTCTTCTTCTGACTAATATCGTTTTCCTAAAACACTTTTTCAATAAATAGGAATACTAGACAACACAAGAATGATATGTTTCAATGTTTCATATAAAAACCTATCCAGATCTTTTCTCTAAAATATGACTTTAAAATTTAACATCTACAAATGGGTGTTAAAAAGTAAAGTAATAACATCAGCGTTAAAAAATACTATTCTTTAAACAGTTTTAACAGCGTTAAACATGTTGCTTTTATTTTAAAGTTGTCAAAATCAAAAACTTATTTTTTAGGTTAAAGACGTCATATTTAGGCATTAAATATGGCGTTAAAATATTAAAGGCACCCACTAGACATAGATTAATTTTTAACACTATTGACTAAATGTTAACGCTTTTGCTTTCAGAATAATAATTTGAGGCCAAGAAGTGTTAAAATGAATTAACGCTGTTCACAGATGTTAAAAGTTAACGTTTTCGCTTAGAGAATAGACCTGATCAAATGTTTTTTGTTATTTGAAGGTATAAACATGTGTTTTTACCTATAAATAATATATTGAAACATCAGCTTGAGATTTTTTATTTTAATTTACCTCATTATAGTAAATATGAATAAAATTTATTATGAATGAATTGTGATTCTAAAATAAAAGAGATCATTTTCATTATAAAAACAATTAAATAATCCTTTTGATATTAATTTTAAAAAAATACATTTTTTTTTAAATTTAATTTATGGACTTTTTCAGCATCTGAAGCAATTTAGACTCCTGATCTTTGAAAAATAAAAATTAAAACTCTGATTATTTATTTTTTGTAAAAAAATGCTAAATGCGAGCTTTGCAAGTTAATTTACAAAAAGAGGGAGAGAAAAAAAAACCTCACAAACCTCCCTATTCTCTGGGGAGTATTTTGTGACTATATACAGTACTTATACCTCTCGTAGCTATCAAATTAAGTTTACCATTAAACAGTTTTTTTTTTTTTTTTCAGAGAGTGAAATTTTATTTCGAAAATATGCAAATCCATCGTAAATTTATCCCCTAGGCGAAAAGTAAGTAATACATTTTCAGAATCAGTTTATTACCTTACAAACTCTGGTGATTATTATGTAATAATACAAATTTGAAATTTAATACCATTAAAATAATTTAATTGCTAATGATGAGAGGACTCACGTTTATTGAAATCCCATGAGACAAACAGACAGACAGACAGTCAACGAACCATAATATTTATTTTGAATTCGTTATTCGTATAGATAGATATTTTGTTTGGAAACAAAATTTCAAACAGAGAGAGAAGTCACAAAGGAATGTAGGAAAAAGGGGTGGAGAGAATTAATTAAAAAGTTAATAACGGAGATGGATTTCCATGTTGATCGCTCACAAATACTCTCTTTTTTTGGAATTTAAAAATTTCTGAGTATTCATGGTTGATAGAAGATGTGAGTGAGGTTTAGATTAAAATAATATTGAATAGTAAGAAGTGGTCATTGCAGGCGACAGCCGGTTATGATTTAAATAAAATAAAGTAATTAAAAATATAGTGTGACTACTCGCACCTTTGGTAAGAGAAAGTTGTGTTCGATGCTTTTTTTGAACGAAGTTCTTTAACGCGGCTTACGCAGGCTGAATTGGGAGAAAATGTAACGTAACAAAAACGCGTCTAACAAAAATGCGTTCCCAGCGCCCGAGCGACGGCGGAGGAAGGCGAGATTAGCCGAAGTCTTGGCGAGGCCACGCCCACCTTTCTCCTTCTCTTTATTTCCTTC
>JAKCPI010030464.1:0-13653 GCA_023213315.1 Euborellia annulipes
TATATTTTAATTATAAGAGGTTTTACTCAGACTACAAAAATTCTAGGTGGTCTTGAATATTTAATTTCTAAATTATTAGAATGAATTAAGTCAAAAGTGCTGAGGCGATAAATTTATTCGACCTTTCGGCATACAGCCATCTTCAGAGCACTAAAAAATAACAAGATATATATACACATATATACAATAATTATAAAAGAATTCTAAAAAATACCTTTGAATAATTTACACCAAAATCAAAAAACAGAGGAGATAAAATTGAAAAATTTAAAAAAATGAATATCTAATAAAAACTTGAATCAATTCCAAATACTTAATTCATTCTAATAATTTAGAAATTAAATATTCAAGACCACCTAGAATTTTTGTAGTCTGAGTAAAACCTCTTATAATTAAAATATATTAATATTACCAGACCACACCATCGTTAAGAAAAATATTTAATTTGAATTTGATGAAGCTCAGGAACCTTCTTTACAATTTCCAATAGGATTCGGACCAGTAGGTTCAATTAAAAGTCAAAAAGTTTTCTAAAACAAAACTTTATTTGACCCCCGACAATGTTTCGTCCACTTTCTGTGGGACTTCTTCAGTGGTTGGAGCCACAGAGAGCCATATAGTATAAAATTATTAAACAGTAGGGCTTTAACAAAATACATATAGACATTTCCTTTCTAACTTCTTGCTAAGACTCTTGTCTATATGTATTTTGTTAAAGCTTATTTAATTTGATTTGACTAAAATCATTTGAAATAAATAGGGAAGGGATATAAATGGCCTTAGATGCCGAAAAAGACCTTAAAAAAAAAAAAACAAAAATCAATATTTAATGAGAATTCGTATTTGAATATATTTTGGACAAATTAGTTATGCCATTAGTTAGTGATATAAGAATATTTTGCAAATTTTGATCCGTCAATCCGGGTTCTCTATTTTGACTTAACAGTATTCATAGATGAAAAATTGATATGTTCTTGCAAAGATATTTATATTTTAATTTTCGGATTAATTTTAGTTTTTTATAATTTTGTAATTTTCTGATTAGAGAACCGTGACGTTACTTTTTTGCAAATCTATTTCTAGGTGTCAATCTAGGTAGTTAAAAATATTTTTTTGAAATGAATGGTAATGAAAAATTAAAAAAATAATTATGGTGTGACTGACCACACTTGAGTGTCAAGAGGTTCGCTTCCGGAAAGATATCAATTAAAAAAACGAAATTACGAGAGATGAAACAAGAAATTTTTTTTTTCCAATTTCGTTACCTATTTATTTATATAAAGATGCCTCTTCAGTAAAAAAAAAAAAAAAACATCCAAGAGATGATAAATAACTCCATCTCTTGTTTTTTTTTTTTGTTATCATGCAATTATTTATTTATTTTTGTTTGTAAAAAGGCGTAGATCAGAACGCTTGAATGATTTCAATTGGAGGGGGAATAAAAAGGGAGAGGAGAGGGGAGGAGGGTGGGGGGAGGGGGGCATTTCATTCATTCATTCATCCATTCATTCATTGACTATTATTATCTCATTTCGGTTTCATAATTTATTAATAAACAATCGAATGCGATTTGCCGCAAATTCCATTCATTCGAATGAAAAATGGCAATTTAATTAATGAATTCGTAAACTAATAAAAAAAAAAATGGAAATGAAAAGTGAAGAGACGAGAGATGAATGGAGATGGCAACTCGATTGATTTGATAGCTTCCCTTCCCTTCCCTCTTGGAAATGTTTATTTAAAAAAAAAAACAAAATGATGTTAATAGTCCGCGATTTGTTTGAAATTCATTCGACACACGTTGCAGCTTATTAAAAACAAACAAACAAACAAACAAAAAATAAAATTGATTTATCTTGTTTGTGAAAGAATTTTTATTTGCGTTATGTAAATGCATTTAAATATTTAACATTTCTTTCCTCTTCATCTTATGAGATGCTAGAAAAATGAGAGAGTTTTTTCTTTATTTATTTAATTCACACAGCTGACGTTTCGGTTTCGTATTTGAACCATCTTCAGAGCTGGCGAAAACTCATTAAGAAATTGACACACGGGATTTTATACATAGTTGAACCAAACCTTATATGGACCCTGTTAAGCATTAGTGTGTCAGCTACCGAGTTTTGAGAAAATTAACATTAAAGTTTTTTGTTTTGATTGGATTATATATAATTTTTTTCTTGTCACTTGTGCAAGTAACATTAAATATAAATTTTTTTAGGACATATTTCATAAAAAATACTATTAATTATAGCATTTGAAACAATATTCCGTGCTTAACTCAATTTTTAATTTTTTTGGCGCTTGACACACTAATGCATAACAGGGTCCATATAATAAATATATACTTAACAATATGCGATGATCAGGTACATAAAAAAATAAAAAATATTATGTAAGGTATGGTTCAGCAATCCATGTATAAAATCCATCATAATGACTTTTTGCCAGCTCTGAAGATGATTAAAATGCAGATCCGAAACGTCAGCTGTGTGAATTAAATAAATAAAGATAACACTCCCTCATTTTTCTACCCTCTTATGAATATAGCATCACAGTTATAAATTGCGTTTTGAATATATAACAGTTACATAGAAAGATGCAACCGAGAAGAACAACAGTCACCACAATCGTTACGGTTAAGCGATGCCAAGGACGGCGAATGCTCGGGATGGTACTCCCTAGCAAACAGGGGGGTTAAACGTCCACCGAAAGCAATTGATACTATGTATTTAAAAAATGTATTTAATCCACAATCACCAACCCCTGAATGACCTCAGTAGCCGAAAAGGATTTAAAAAAAAATTCATTTGGAATTAATGCCGCCGGTCAGAAGTGGCGAAAAATTTATTTCAATGGAATTGGATACCAATCAATTGAAATAAATTAGGAACAGTGTTTAAATGTCAAAAAAAAAAAAAAAAAAAAAATGTACTGTCGAAAACTAAAAATATAGGGCTACCGACACAAAAAAATCCGGTGTGACAACTTATGGAAAGTGTGTGCTGTGCGAATGGCGAGACCAGATTTTTTAATGAGTTTTTCAGGTTTGTATTTATTTTTGTGAAAAACATCCCAAAGAATGAAATGGACTCACTTTGAAATAATTAGAAAATAAAGTGGGTTGTCCAGAGGGGAGGGAAGATAGCTTCGATATTCTGCATAAGTGTGACCGTGCTACCGAAAGGTAAGAGAAAGTTGTGTGCTGTGCGCCAGTCACACCAGATTTTATTTAATCTTATGGTAGAAACAGCAAAAGTTATTAATTGTAGTTGCCTATATCTTGAAAGTTTTATATTCGAAATTTTAAATAAATATTATAAAATATTTAATATCGGAAGATTTTTAATAAGCTCTGGCTACTGTATTGCAAACATTAACAGTTTCGGTCTTATAGGGAACGATCATCAAGCTTAAAATACATTTAAAAAAGACATGTAAAACGCGCCACATTCATCGGCGTTACATTACTGTTAAGGCAACATTTCCGAAGGCTAAGCATTTTGGTTGCCTAAGCTCAAGGAGCACATTAGGTAGGCCTACTTGTAATTTACCCACGCCCGCCGAAACCTTATATTGAAATTTTCCTTTAACTCAAACAATAAAGCATAATAAAAAAAAGTCTGGTGTGACTGGTCTCACAGCACCCAACTTTCTCTTACCTTCGGTAATCGAAAGTTGTGTTCTGTGCTTGTCACACCCGAAATAATAATATTTAGTTTCCGCCGATATATTAGAATTCAAGATGAAATTTTTTTTTGTTATATAAAAAAACATTCACACTTTTTTCTCATTCACACTCACACACACATTCACACAGTCTTTTCGGCAACTTAGGCCATTTAAGACTTTGACGATAACCGTTATATATGATAATATCTATTGGGGGTCCATATATTCTTATTTAAGCCATTTGGTATCCAAATGGCTTAAATAAAATCATCGGACTGACTGTGGTCCGAACCCGCGACGTTCGGTATAAGAAGTAGAAGTAGAAGTACGATATGTTGAATTTTTTATGAACTAGCAGCACAACTGACTTTGGCCGCCTAGAGGAATTTAGAAAAGTTTATAACTATTCAAATATCTTTAAAAACAATTTTCATTCTATTTATTAAAAATAATATTATTTTGTTTTATGTAGAGCCGAGACCACCGAATTGAGGTTCGTACAAAAACTTATTCCTTTAATTAATAACACAATTGAGTAAACACACACAGAGGAATAAAACGTTTTTTTTTTTTATTTCTTGTTTTTTAAGCGATGATGGCTTTGCTCTTGGACGATGACGCAAAAACCAATTAACGGATCGGATTTTATATCTATCTACACTTGGGTTAGTTACTTTGCTCTTGATTAAACGAAAGAGAAAGGGGTAGTTTAGTATTTAGTGCAGCTCCTCTCATCCCAGAAGATACAAAATTTAACGCGCATCTCTGAATTTTATTGCGTTCCACATTTAATATTTGCCAATTAGAAATAAATGGAAAAAGAATATTTAATTAAAGATCAATATTTACATTCACTCTCTCGGCCTACAAAATTATCTACGTGGGAGGAAGGAAGTCGTCCTATTAAATGTTTTAGGCGCTTTATTTGTTTCGCATGCTTTATTCAATATAAAAAATAACACTAGCCTGCAAAATAAAATTTTTTTTTCAGCTGAATGGAATATTTCTTATGAATTATATGGACCCTGTTACGCAATCGTGTGTCAAGCGCCAGGTACCGAGATTTGAGAAAATTAACATTAAAGTTTTTCTGATTTAATTTGTATTGATTAGATTATGTATCATTTTTTTGTCAATTGTGCTAGTAAATACTGTAATTCTGGCAGATATTCATAAATTATCTCTAAAAATATGACTAATTTAGAGAAAAACAATAAAATATAAAAAATTATTTTTGCAAAATTCTCTAAGTCCAATTATATTTGCAAAAATGCTTCAAAGTCTCTTGAACATGATTGCAAATTAATCTATGCACTATTTATATTAATAAAATAATTTTAGGTTTATAATTCAAAAATTAAAACGGAGTTATTATTAAAGTTCTTTTATGGTTATATTTAATACTAAGTAGCTTAGAAACTTTTTATCAAAATTACATTAATCAATTTTAAATAGTATTAATATTTTAAAATTAAATACAAAGTGATAACAAAATTTTCTCATCAATTAATTCCTGAATGGAAGTGAACATGGCAACAGTAAATCAAAGTTATAATAATGAAATCGACTTAATATTATTTATTTTGTTGTCTTTTCGAAATCGCACTGATCCTCATCTTCATAATCAGGAATAATATCAAAAAGTTAAATTAAATTATATTTTGACATCTGCGAATTCAGAGAAAATTTTTGTAGGTTATGAAATACTTGTATTAAATTTCAACAACTAGAATATAATAGTGTATATAAATTTGAAATAAATTAAATACTACTAAACAATAGTTATGCTGGTGTTCATAATTGAAAATACTTAAACGCAGCAATTAATATCTCAAACGTATAGTTGTTTACGATGTCTTGCACTTGACGCATAAATGCAAAATGAAAATTCTGCATTGGAATATTGTAAAAATAATTTTAAGCTTTTACATTAAATATAAATTTTTATAGGACATATTTCATAAAAAAATACTATTAATTATAGCATTTGAAAGAATATTCCGTGCTTAACTCAATTTTGAATTTTTTTTGGCTCTTGACACACTAATGCATAACAGGGTCCATATGTTTTTTTAGTGTGCTGAATTAGACATTCATCAGAATATACTGACTCTATACGAGAATAGAGATTTAAACTTTAGTTTTTTATTTAATTATAAATGAATCGATATTGAGATTCCGTCCTTTTAGTAAGAATTGAAGTGGCCAAGCCAAGCCTGAATTGAGGCGACCAGTTCGACACCTCAGCGTTTTGGTTGCATATGCTCAAGGCTCAACGTTCTAGGCCTTCTACCACTTAGGCCTAAGTGTGGCGTCCACTGTACAGCACGTTACTAAGGGGAAGGGTTTTTTGTATTTTCTCAAAATTAGCTCAAACGATTTAATCAATTGATCGTGATTTTGATTATAAAAATCCAAGCCAATAATCCCAAGCCCGTTTCAATCCCAGAAAATTGAAAATTTTTTCTTCATTTAAAGTGAAAAAAATGATCTTTATTAAAAAAAAAAATTTACTTATATTAAAACTTTGACCTAGTGCGTATTTATATTTTGTGCTTTTTTGTAATGAACAAAACTGTTCTTTGAATAAATCAAAATAGCTAAACTGTGCTTTATTTATATAAGAAACAACGTTTCGATCGTTCATTCTACGTTCGTGAGTGCATAAGCACTGAGGATGTATTAACAAAATGATGAATATTTAAGGTATTTATATGCGCATATTTCAAGTGCATATTATTCAGACTGCATTTTTGCTTCCCTTTGCACGCCATTCTCTCCTTGCTCAGGTGGGGTGTTGGTTAATAAAATAAAATTGAAAAAGGGTGGAATTTAGGTCATGAAAAGTGGTTGGTCACATCAGATCACTAGGTTTTAATTAGTATTTTGAAATTAAGAGAACCGGATGAGGAAGGGCAGAAGGAAGAAGGCTTTATTGAGTGAATGCATGGACGGATTATGCATGCAATATGCATGACGCATGCGCATGTGTGTGTGTGTGTGCGTGTGTGTGTGTGGGTCGCGAAACAACCGACCCAGGATGTACAAAAAGTTGGAGGGGAATGGCAAGCAAGCAAGCAAAGAGGCGAGCAAAACAGCCAGCCAGCCAGCCAGGGTCGGTCGGCTTCGGAGAATCCTCGCGGGGCATGTGCTTGCTATAGTCAGGTAGTGAGTGAGGGGCAGAGAGGCTCGTTAAAGGAAAGAGAGAAAGAGAGAAAGAGCCGCGACCCTCGCGCTTAGAGGCATTTCCGTCGCGCACACAAAGGCGGGGGCGCCGTTACCGAACCACCGCCAGCCACTAGCATCGTCATCGCCCATCGCCCATCGCCCATTTGGACGGATGGACGGACGGACGGACATTCTGTTCGGTTCAACGGACCTCAGGCCAACCAAAGCCAAGCCCAAGGTTGAAATAAAAACCCAAAAGCCTGTCGTCCCTGCCCTTTGTCACCAACTAAAGGGGAATATTGTTACTTTTTAGTACAATGAATGATATTCATTAAAAACAAAACAAATTTCTTGGAATTTTCACTTTGCTTAATCAAAGGAGGAAAATATTTATTTAAATTGAATTGTATTATTTAATATCAAAGTAACACACCAACTAAAAAAAAAAGCTATATATAAATTTTATATACCGTATTTAATCGTAGATAAGACGCATCTTAATTTTTTAGCAATTTCTTAATTTCTTATTAGATTGCAAAGCACGATTAAAAAAAAAATTTTAATTTATAAAGCCGACCTAACTTTTTTCTATATTAATTTCGAGTATAAAACGCACCTGAATTTTGGAGACAATTTTTCAAAGAAAAAAGTGAGTCTTATAATTTGTAAAATACCGTATATATTAGCAAACGTGCCGGAAGGATTCTAAAATTTTTATATTTTTAAAATAACTGAATTAGATTATAACTCTCCTGTTTAAATGGAACAGAGGGGTGATGTTCTTACCCCAAAGGTAATATATTAAATTTATACTCTTTTTTGGCTGATAAGCCTTTGAGACTTTACAACAAGCATATGAATATTAAAGAAACTGCAAATAGCAGGCTTCCAGAGGGCGTTCAACAGTCTTATTCATCTGGGCCACCAAACTTGAGGCTTTGTTGACAACGATACTGTTAGCTCTGGCTCTTCCTTCTTCCCTGGTCCCCCAAAAGAATTTGATTAAATAATTGGATATTTTTTTTTTAATTTAATGGAGTATCAGTTTCAATTATCTAATTTATAGTTATAATGTTTTTTTGAATAATTTTTCATTAGAATTGAGATGGTTAATAATTTAATCCTTCTCGATTGTTATTATTAGTAATAAAATACATTTTTGACATTAATCGTGGTTGAATTTAGTTAAGAGCCTAATTAATAATACAAACTAACGACAAAATATACAAATTTCCGGCCACTACTTCAACCGCCATCAGGTGATACAGAAGAATCCCGTTCCGTTAATTCGTTTATCCACGTGACCGAAGGCTTGGTACGAATTATCGGGAATACAAAATTAAAAAACGTATTAATGTAAGAGAAGCTCGATTTCCCTCTCTCTCCTCTCCTCATTTCCTTTGGGTGAAAAGATTACTAATGAACTTGTCTCTTTCCTCCCTCCTCTTGAGAAAAGTCGAATTAACGAGCTGTTTAAGCTGCAAATACGAATTAGAAGACGTTTTAATTGGCCTCGAGCTAACAAATCTGGTGGGACAAGCACAGAACACAACTTTTGAAGAGAAGTTGTGTTCTGTTCTTGTCACTTGTGTCGAGATATATTTAGTATCCGACAGTACGGTACATTCGATTTTCAAGATGTAAAATTTATAAACATGGGAAAATATTTATATTTTGTTACCATGTCAACCATTTCTCCCATCCTATTCCTATGAAGTACAAGAGTAAAGTGTGCTTCAAAAGATTTCAATGGCAAAATGAGAATATACATTTTAAAGAGCATCTAAAAAATAATTGATTTTTGAATTTTAATCAAAATCCTTGGAAATTTTTTGAGAGAATGAAAAACAACTGAAAAAGTACATCAGTAAAGTACTAGTACTCTTTGGCGGATTTTGTTCAAAAGCTTCGTGTCACGTGCCAGCGAGTTGCCTAACTTAAATATAAAATTTCAACCTCCTAGCTCAATTCCTTCAAGCTTTAAATTGAAAGACAGACCATTTTGCGAAAACCACTTTTCTGGATTCAGGAGACTTCAAAACGTGTATATCCATCAAAATCTCGACATCGAATTTTTGACATGAATCCAATACTTTCTTTCTATATATAGGCCTATATTACATATATACATAGGTAAGAGAAAGTAAAATAATACGAATTACCGAAGTGTCTCAAATACATTGTTTTTATACCAGTTATCGGGATTTTCTCTTACTTTAGGTAAATACGAATAATCGGGCTACGAATTATCCGGATTCCACTGTGAAAAGCAAAACTTCTTTTTCAAAGTGAATACGTCACCAGATGACGTTGTATGTTGCAGTTAATTTGTATTATTAATTGCCAACTCTAATAAGCCATATCTTTTACAATTTGAGAATAGAAAAATATAAAATTACCAGCGTCTTTCGAATTGGTGGGAAATATTCTTCGCCGCTCTGATTTTTTTTTTTTTTTATTTTCCCTTCACCTTTTTTTTGCTCCTCTGTCCTTGTATGGCGTGGCATCGAAATTTTTTTGCGTGCGCCATCCCTGCCTGCCTTTAATCGCGGTTTATGTTACGTATGCTTTTTAGTAAGAGAGTTATGTAAGCAGTTTGTACAAAACGATCTAGTGCTTTCTTTAGAACAAAATTTTTTTTTTTTTGGCTTCTTCGATTGATTCGTTCTTTTAAAATTGAGGAGATGAAGGACACGTATCGATTGATTTCAGTTGCTATGAATTTTTGACGTTTTCGAGTGCAAGGTATTTTTAAAAATTAATTATTTATTTTCCCTCTATAATAGAGGGTGGTAATCAATGTCATTTTTGAATTACCAGAAATTTAGCTCTCGAGGGATTTATTTACTTCATTTAGCTGGTTTTAATTTAATGTTGACGACCAAGTTGATGAAAGTAATAAAGAATTAAAAAATCTGGTGTGAATGGTCACACAGCACACAACCTTCTCTTACCCTAGATAAGAGAAAGTTGTGTTCTGTGCTTCTCACACCAAATTTTTTGTATCGACATATGTTTAGTTTACGCCGATATATTAGAATTCAAGATGGACAATTTATAAAGATGTGAAAATATTTATATTTTGTTACCATGGAAACAATTTCTCCTATCTTTCCTATGAAGCACAAGAGTAAAGTGGTCTTCAAAATTTTCCAATGGCAAAATGAGAATATACATTTTAAAGAGGATCTAAAAAAATTTGATTTTTGAATTAAAAAAAAATCGTTGGTGCGAATTTTGAGAAAATCGAAAAAAAAAACTGAAAAAGTGCATCAGTAAAGTACTAGTACTCTTTGGTCGATTTTGTTCAAAAACTTCGTGTCACGTCTAACTTAAACATAAAATTTCAAAATGAGAATATACATTTTAAAGAGCATCTAAAAAATAATTGATTTTTGAATTTTAATTAAATTTTGAGAAAATCGAAAAATAACTGGAAAAAGCACATCAGTAAAATAAATAATTATACTCTTTGGCCAATTTTATTCAAAAGCTTATTTTCCCGTATCAGCACTGGTACCTAACTTAAATACGTGGCTCTTTTAATTCTTGGGATGTTTTGTTCACAGACAGATACAATTTTCTAGAATTCATTTTTTTGGAATTACAAGTAAAACGGAAACGTGTATTTCCATCTAAATTCTCGATATCAAATTTTTGACATGAAATCAATATTTCTTCTCTATATGTATGTACACATACGTAAAAGAAAATTGTACAGGAAAAAAAAATTTTTGTCAATTAATTGAACAATTGAATTTAGACTAAAATATTTATTAGGCATTGAATATAGGCTTGGCATGGCAAAGCCGAAATGTGCCATTTGGAAAGAGGGACAGCGAGGATAAGGGCGCGCACGCAGTTGTTTTCGACGTGGGTTCGACCGCGAGAGCGCGAGAGAGCGAGAGGGGGGCCAAAGTAGGGGGGAGGGGGAGAGAGAGAGTTGTTTGCTGCCTGAGGGTGGCTCAATAGGAATGGGGGAGGTTCTCTCTCTCTCTCTCTCTCTCTCTGACGAGGAGGGTTTTAGGTTGCCTGTGTTGCCTGTTCTGCCTGAGGCGGACACGCGAAGCCTAGCGACAGCCGACAGCCGCTACACCGCGAACGAACGAACCAACGCTCTCCTCTCGTCCCCCCTCGCCCCGCGCCCCTCGCATGTCGTCCTCACAATCTACTCGCGCCTCCAAAAACACTCGACCCTCTCTCACAATATGTCTCGAAAATGCAGTCACTTGCTTTCTTAAAAGAAAAAAAAAAGAGTCAAATTACATTCACTCCCATAAATATTTACAAAGCAATTTGGGCCTATTTGTACTTAATAATTATATAAAGTACTAGGAAAAGGGGAGGCCTAATAATGAAAAAATTCACAGTAAATGCCCCGAGTTCTTGGGTCTTTATTTCAAACAAAGCAGAATTTGCCCATTATAAAACCGCTCGATCAAGAGTGAGGAAAGTTTTGCGTCTTCGTTGTCTATGTTTTATTAAGTATAAGGGTATTTTATGGCTGGTGGAATTTGTATCAGGAATGAAAGTTGGAAGAAAACGCAGCCAAAATTTTTTCTTTAAAAATATATTTCAACAGCTGACGTTTCGGCTTTGGTCAAAGCCATCCTATCACGAAACAAACATTTCCTTTTACAAATATGGTTTAACAATCATTTTTCAAAATATATGTATAAACAGGAAAAAAAGGGGGGAAAAAAAAAAAAAAAATATGATGACCAATAGCAGGTATGATTTTCATTCTGAAAAAAATTTAAAAAAATGATTGTTAAGCCATATTTGTAAAGGAAATGTTTCGTTTCGTTGTTTATAGCTCCGAGGATGGCTTTGACCAAAGCCGAAACGTCAGCTGTTGAAATATATTTTTAAAGAAAAAATTTTGGCTGCGTTTTATTCCAACTTTCATTCCTGATTTTTTATTAACTTTGCCCACCAGCCATAGGTGGAGTAGGTAGGTATATGTAATCAGAAAAAATCGAAATTGAACTGAAGCTGCCAAAATGCGTTTTCAGATCCCCTGAATCCTTTTAAGTAGTTTTTGGAATGATATCTGTGTGTATGTGTGTGTCTGTATGTCTGTGTGTCTGTGAACAAAATATCTCAAGAACGAAAAGAGCTAGGAGGTTGAAATTTTATATCTAAGTTAGGCAGAAGTTTCTGACAAGAAGTTTTTGAACAAAATTAGCCAAAGAGTACTAGTACTTTACTGATGTACTTTTACACTTTTTTTCGATTTTCTCAAAATTCGCTCTAACGATTTTGATTAAAATTCAAAAATCAATTATTTTTTAGATTCTCTTTAAAATGTATATTCTCCCTATAAATCTTTTGAAACACACTTTTCTTGTACTACATAAGAAAGATAGGAGAAATGGTTGCCATGGTAACAAAATATAAATATTTTCCTATACTTAAAATAAATTTTACATCTTGAATTTAAATATACCAGTGGAAACTAAATATATCTCGACACAAGAAAATCTGGTGTGACAAGCCCAGAACACAAATTTCTCTTTCTAATGGTAAGAGAAAGTTGTGTGCTGTGTGACCACTCACACCAGATTTTTTTTAAAAATCAAATAGACTTTCGTTTCAAAATACATGGAAATTGTTTAATTCCATTCTGAGACTTGTTAGCCTGCCTATTACAAAGGATTAGAATTCTCTTATCTCCTATTTATGACCTTTTCAAATGACTCAGTGAATCGCCATCTTAAAATTTAAAATCTATGAGATGTAAACAAAAGGTTCAAAGGTTCTTGTATTGTATTAAAACTATTTTTATTTTTTAATCTTGAAGGTGGTCGATACACTGAGTGAAATATTATCATTTGAAAAATCACCTAAAAAATTCTAAAAAAAAAAAAAAAAAAAATGTCTATTACATCTGCACCAATATCTCGAAAGATCGTACAATTAATTAATTCATTATAATCTGAGACAAGGGCGGATCCAGAGGTCTTTCTCGGGGGGGGTAATCTGGAGTGACTGGTCGCACAGCACACAATTTTCTCTTATATTCGGTAATTTAAAGGCGCATTCTGTACTTGTTTGTCAGAATATAAATACAAATCAAATTTTTAAGTATTTTACGTTAAAAATAAATATTTTTGCAAAAAAAAAAGGTATTTTTTCAAATCTCGGGGGAGGGGGAGGGGTAATTACCCCCTTTACCCCCCCCCCCCCCCCTTGTATCCGCCCTTGATCTGAGATCATAATCTTTGGTATAGGCCATATGATTTTGGTTGCAGGGTATTTTTAGCCCCTTTATTTACTGGGTATATGGGTAACTCTGATTCCAAAAATGCCACATCAGTTTTGCTCCATCAGCTCTGGTTTTAGAAAGAAAAGAAAATTAAATTAATAGAAAAGAAAATTAAATTTTAATAGACATTTGGCTCTAAAGTGGTTCTTATTTCAAATTTTCTAGATATTTTTTTTAAGGTGTTTTTGTTATTCCCTAAAAAATACGCAGGTAGTTGAAATACAAAGAAATATTTAGTTTCAAGCCAATCTGAGTAGTGGTGCAAAACGCGGCTCAAATTTTAACTATAGACACCCCTAATACCATTTTTACCATTCCTGAATGCAAAATATTTACGCTATTCTATAGTTCTTTAGCTTTCCAAAAATCATTCATTTGTGAAAATCGGTTAATTACTAACAAAGTTATGAACAAAAAAGTTTTTGCTCTGGTAAAAAAACACTGGTTGCCAATCTCTTAGGCGCTTAGAGCCTTCGACTCGCCGACACTAAAGCTCTTTGGAATAAAAACTTACAACTATTTATATTTTATTCATAATTTCGTTA
>JAKCPI010030465.1:0-74428 GCA_023213315.1 Euborellia annulipes
TTAGATGAACTCTTAGCTCACAAGCAATAATAATACCGGGAAAATTTAATTTACCTTTAAATATTAATATCTAATTTGCTCCTGAACTATGGCATAGTAGACCATTCACCTCTTATGCTAGAGGTCAGGAGTTCGCATTCCATTCCAAGTTTTTCTAAAGGCGCCTACACACGTAACTGGAAACTTGACAAGCATGCACATGCAATCTTTTTGTACAAGCAAACTGTAGCGTTTGTAGGACGTAGGAGAATTGGGCACAAGCATTTTATTTGTGCAAGCCGCTTGATGCTCGATTGCACAAGCATATTTTCTCAAGCAAAACTCTCCGCCATTTTATAGACGTCTTGACATATGATATTAATATAGGCTATATTAATTCATTTAATATTTCAATTTATTAATATTTATTGTGTCTCTGTTTAAAGCAAGTGAGTATTTCTTGTTATCTTCGAATAAATAATCTTCCGAGTTTGACATTTTTAGGTTAATTTTTGGCATAAGCTGTTTCTTGCACGAGCATTCTTGTGCCTAAAAGAATTTGTGCATGCTGGTACAAAAAGATTGCACATGCATGATTGTCAAGTATGCAGTTACGTGTGTAGCCGCCTTAAATAAAAAATTCGGCCCAAAGTTATTTTTATTTACATCGTGTCACCCAAGATATTTAAATAATAATATACATAATCAATTCAGCTAACATCAAACAAAGTGCGCTACTTACAAGGATTGTTAAAAACATTTTTCATTTGTAAAATTTGAGCTTATATTTTACAATATACCGATTATCATGCTTCGCTATGCAATGAGCCACCATCAGAGTGAATACATGCCTTACACGATATATATCTGCGTTCATATTACGTCAGTACATGTTATTGGTGGGTGGTGAGGAGGAATGGAGGATATTCATAAAAAATATGGCCATATTTAAATTTACGAGATTGGATTGAATACAAAGAAGAAAATTAATAAAATACATTAATAAATAAAAATAAATATAAAAACAAGACAAAATTTTTTTTCAACCCTTGACTTCGACACGTTTCGCGTTTTCTTCTTTCTGTACCTTTAGAATGTCATTTTTTTGAATTTAATTAATTATTTCAAGCAGTAGGGCCGAATTCATAGCCTTGAATATCATATGGAAGAAATCGTAACTTCAACAAATAATAACTCAGAATATTATAAAAAATTTTCGTGTAATTTTTTGGCACGTCCTCTTTGAACATTGAAAATTACAATTTAAAATTCCAATTGAAAGTTGCTCAAAGAGTTCAAATGGTTATTTATTTGTTTTCTGTCACTAGTAAATTTTTCGATATAAATACGAAAATCGGAATTTCTAAATGAAATTTTTTTTTTTGTTTTTAAAGGATTTAATATAAATTAACCAGTAATTATACAAAAGAGCAAAAGCTTTTATTATGCCATTAAAGGGTCAAATAGCCCTTGAAATAATACTCGTATTTATTAACGAATTTTTTTTTATCAAATGTGATGATAAAAAATATTCACTTTAAATTTTATTAATAAATACATGTAAATAGTACTTAATAATGAGCAAAATATTAGTCTCTCAACAAAATGAAATTATTATTTTCAAAATAATGGTTTTCTCAATCCTTTTAAGCCCTTTTTTTCAACTGGTAATAAATTAAATCCTTTCTGAGTTACCGAGAGCGTGTGTCTCACACACACAAATTTATTATAAATTGTATATATGTTAAAATTACTCTTAAACTTTGTTAAATTAGATTGAATATATAAAGTAAACGTATATGTAATATGTTTACAAATAAAACATGGTCTCCAACAAAGTTTGAGTTTAATTTCAACATAAATATTCATTCGTGAAAACTCAAATTTATAAAATACCCCATTCGGGGTTCTCTCTTTATAATACAACAATCATCCGAAAATAATTTGAGACAGGCCACCTACTTCACTAAAATGTTTATTTAAAATTTGCACCAAACATCCCGAGAAGTTTTTGAAGTGGATGGTATTAATTTAAATAAAATGAAGTTTTTATAAAAATATTTTTCATTATAATCTAGTCACATATTTAATAAATTTTAATAGCAAGTAAAAGATCATACCTAAAGAGCACATAACAAAAATATAAACATAATTTACAACCTCGACGAATATCTTGTTGTGAAATTTCTTTCTTTTAGTGGCGAAAAAGGAGTAAATTTTAAGACCTCCATTGCATAGAGATACTCGGATTTGGTTTTTATTAGAATCTGACTCCCTTCTCACGTTTACGCCATTTTTTTATTACCGGAATTTCTATAATATTATTATTATTTGAAACAAGATAGATATTGAACATTGGAAATCATATTTTGGTTGTTACAAATCGTAAATGTTTATTTATTTATTTATTTATTTTTTTAACTCTCCGCTTCGAGTGAAAATAAAGTTTGAGAAGTACAAGCGTTTTCTCTGTCACTTTTCTGGTCAATTTTGAAAATAAAAGTAGCCTAAATTAAGAAATTTTTTTTTTATATATAAAATTAATATTTTATTTGTTCCAAAATTCGTGTGATGTTGTGTCATAGGCTTGTCTCAATATATTTTATTTAGTTGTGTCAATATGAAGTTTAGGAGGGCCCTGGAAGATATTCTAAGGTGTGAGCTAGGGTCAGGATTGTGGAACGTCACTCATTTGTTGGCTAGTGAGAATGTAGCGGTAGTTCCACTTTATCATGAGAAATAAGGTTCGTCTGTGATATTTTATTTGACTTAATTTATTTAAATTGTAGTTATTGATCTATTTATTTATCTAGAAGATTTATTTATTTTAGTCGTTTGTCTATTTATTTATTTATTTATTTATGAGTTTGTTGTTTATTTTTGTATAGTAAGATTTTGGCTGTTTTGATGGTAGGCTGGCCGAAAAGACAGGACTGTCGAGTCGAGGCCTGGGAGGGAAAAAAACAAATTTGTTCCAAAAAAGATTAAAAAAAAATTAATTTTTTTCGTATTAATGCAAAAAAAAATTTGTTTTGAAACCACACATATCGCAAATTTTTGCTATGAAATCTCTTTAAAATTATTGAAACAATTTTGTAAGTATCTAAGAGAATTAAGATTATAGTTAGATTTAAAATAATAGTCAAAAACAAAGTGTTTTTGTTAAAAGTTTCCCTTTTATTTTGTTTTTGAAATAATTTATTCCCATATGATGAGTATTGGTTTTATAAATGGCATCTGATAAAACCCTCACAATTTTTCAACCTTTTCAAAAGGGAAAGTTTATCTTAATATCATATTCTAAAACAGGAAATAGATTTTCCTGGATTCACATAAAAAATAATTAAAAAGGAAAAAATGATCATGCAGGTTTTTGAGTCAATCGGACGATTTAATTATTAATGGAGGATATTTTTGTTTGTTTGATTAAGAGTGAAAATTTTGTACAGAAGATGAATTTGCTGGTAAATACAGTAATTTAAAATATTATTTAGAGGCATATAATCCACCTATTCTCAAGTAAAAATTTTTTTTTATTCATGAAAGACCAGTGACGTCATTCCGAGGAGAGGGGAACAGATAAGCATTTGTCCCCCCCAAGAATTAAAAAAAAAAGATTAAAATAAAAAGTATTACCGAACAAAGTATTAGTCTACACCCGGTATATACAATATATAATTATATTTAAATTAAAATTGAATAGGTCTAAAATATATTTTGTTATATAAAAAGATCAGTTCTATATTATAATAAGCCTATAATTTTAATATTGTTAAAATATCTTGAATGAGTTGTTTCTAGTGTGAGTGGGGGAGTAGAAAAGTTAATTTTTTTTGCCCTCCTCCTCCCTAAGAAAAACATGACATGTAAAACACTCGATATGTTTATTACTTTTTAATGAAAACTCTAAAGAAATTTATTTTATGAAAGGGTATATTTTGATAAAGGTTATAGTATACGGAGTAAAGATATTGTCATATGGGCTTATAACTGTATTCACTTTTGTCTTTAGGTCGCTCATTAAAATATCTTTGACTTCATAAAATAGAGAAATTTAATATATTAATATTTTAAAGGATAATTTATTAAACGAAATAGATTAAATTTTTATTAAAGAGATCTTTTCCGAATAAAATTTCCTATATAAAATCCATTTTTCCCTGTTGCGAATCTCATTCGACCTTTTTTTAACCTCTGGTCCCCCATCTCACAATTAGTAACGTTTTGCCCCCCCCCCCCTCTAACGCGTTACGTAATATGTGGACGAACCCTAATAATAAATTAAAAACTTTTATATTAATTTAAATACATTTATCGAAAGAATTTATCTTTCACGAGAATGATATGAAAAGTATTCTAATTAGTAGACTATATTTAGATGACCACGATTTTTTTTTTTTTTTTTTGAAAATCCCCTCATTAACGAAATGGCTGGTGGGATCAAATAAATACAGTACATTAGCTTTTAGGTCATTTGCTTTGAAAATAACATTGCTTTTGAAAATATAAATTTTGATAAAAAAAAAATATTTTAATCTTATTAATGTAGGAAATTATTAATAACTAGTCGCAAAGCCCGCCTGCGGGCAAGTTTATTGCCAATTTGGGATATTTTTTGTTGATATGCAAGTATTAAGGTGTTAATTGCTCACATACAAGGCAGATGGTGATAGTGGTCGATTCAGTTATACCTGTTAAGAGTTTCCAATTTATCTATTTTTACTCAGTGGCTGTAGTAGTTTACTATATTATGTTGGGTGTGGGTTACTTTTATATTACGTACGCGTTGGTAGTTAAAAATTTTGTTTTTCTCCCCCTCCCCCCCCTCTTTTTCCTCCCGCTTCCCGGAGGGGGGGGGGGGCCCCTGGCCCCGGGGTTTGGGGTTTTTTGGATTGTTGGGGGGGGGGGGGCGGGGGGGGGGGGGGGGAGTCGTATGTGTGTTTCTTTTTTTCAACTGTTTGCGTAGCTCCTCCCACAGCCCTAGTCTTATACCTGGAAAGCTGGCTCTCAGAACAAAAAGGACGCTATAAAATTTCCAATTCAGCTTGTAGATTTGTGTTCCCATGGTGAAGAACTTTGATTATAATTAATTTCCCAAAATATTTAAGAGATTCAGATTATTACTACGTTACTCCCTGGTCCATGTACTATATGTGTACTTAATTTCAAATAGATTGATTTAAAATTGTGGATTTCTATAGAACATATACATAACGGTACATATACACGTTTTGAGGTCCCCTGAATCCAAAAAAGTGGTTTTAGCGACATGGTCTGTCTGTCCGTCTGTCTGTCTGTCTGTCTGGGTTCAATTTAAAGCATGAAGGAATCGAGCTAGGAGGTTGAAATTTTATATTTAAGTTAGGAAATAAAAATCGGTTAAAAACTACTAGTACTTTACTGATGTACTTTTTCAGTTTTTTTCGATTTTTTCAAAATCCGCTCCAACAATTTTGATTACAATTGAAAAATCAATTATTTTTTAGATGCTCTTTAAAATCTACTGTATATTCCCATTGAAATCTTCTGAAGACCACTTTACTCCTGTATTTCATAGGAAAAATAGGAGAAATGGTTGCCATGGTAACAAAAGATAAATATTTGCCCATGTTTATAAATTTTACATCTTGAATTCTAATATAACGGTGGAAACTAAATATATCTCGACACAAAAAATCTGGTGTGACAAGCACAGAACACAACTTTCGATTACCGAATGTAAGAGAAAGTTGTGTGCTGTGCGACCAGTCACACCAGATTTTTTATATTAAAACAACGATGCCCTTTTTTAAATTATTATTTATTGATTTTATTTTTCATGTTAACAAAGAAATTTTAAAAAGTTAACTTAAAAAAAAAAAAAAAAAAAAAAAAAAAAAAAAAACAGAGAAAATCCCTAAATTCTTTCATGCTTTTAGCGATGAAAAAGAAACTCTCTGAAAATTAATTAGACTGTCTAATAAATTAGATGTCATTTCTTAATAAAAGACGGCAAAAAGAAAGAGCAAAGCAAAAAGATGTCGGGTCGGACAGAGACATTGTTTCCAGCCCAGTTAGTTGAGCATCCGGAACTTCAGAGATAAAAGCATGTTGTGATAGGTTCATATTCATTCATTAAGTCATACAAAAATATCCTTAATTTAAAGTTAAAGTGGGCATTAAATTCAAAATATAATTAAATTTTTTTTATTGAGGTTTTTTTTTTTAATCTTTTTTTTTATTTTACAAGCTCATACGATTTAAACATTTCCAGACTTCATGCTACACACATGGCTTAAAAATATTTTATGCTCCTATATTATTTAGTGAATAAATAATATACAATTAAAATGTTTTGAAATTATAAACTCATTAAACAAAGTTGTTTCTCAAATTAAAAAACAAAAAAAAGAAACAAGTGCAAGACTTTATTATTATAATATTCGCAATTAAATAAATATTTTTGTTTAGTAATTAGGATATGTTAAAAGAGATTGTAAAATCTTAGTATTAGAATACTTTTTATAATAAAAAAAATTTAAATAATCCCTATTTTGTTTCTTTTATTAATGTTAGAATTTAATTTAAAGCTTTGGCGAAGAGACTCATTCCATTTGACGATAGGTTTAAATAGGTTCGTTAAAAATGGTGTTAAAATCGTGATGCTCCAGCCAATAAGAAAGCTTGTTTTGAACTGTCACGTCTGTAAGTAGACTATTTTTCTGTTATTTTTTAAAACATTATTTTTGGAACAAAGTTCTTTTACGGTAGGGTGGATTGGCAGAAAACGTCTCGTAACAAAAAAGCGTTTCAGCGCTCGAAGCGCCGGCGAAAGAAGGCGAGGTTAGCCGAAGCCTTGGCGAGGCCACGCCTACCTTCCAGCCCCACCCACAAGAAAGAACTTTCTCTATATCTCTTTCTATTATTATTATAAAAAAAAGAATTATTTGTTTTAAAAAAATAAATAATTCTTCTTTTTTAAATAATATTCATATTAAATTATATTCGGAGTTGAAGAAAAGGCGTGAGGTACTTCGTTTCTGGCGGGGGTCCCACAGCCCCACACGTTTGCTTTTTTTATTTCTTTCTTTAAATAATAGAAGCTGAGGGGATAAAGCATTTACGCTTATAATCCTGAATTGGATTCGACTCGAGTTCAAATCCACTTTATGGCAAACAATTATCCAACTCTATGTGAGATGTCTCTTTCTGAGGAAGGAAACGGGAACCCACCTCAGTATCATTCCCATGAAAGTTACCCCTCAGAGTAACCACAAGTGTCCGTTCTGACGCTAATATCTGAACGATTGAGAAATAATATTTAATATACTGTATAATAATAATTTTATCAGTTTTTAAAATTAAAAAAAAATTTTTTTGACTGAATTTAAAACAAATAAAATTTCAAATTCATTAAAAAAAAAAAAAAAAAAACTTTATAGAAAAATTCCTTGAAACGACTTTAGATACAAATTTAGAGCCCACTCTTAGTACTTGCTCTCTCTATTCGAGTTCAATTAAAAAAGTAAAAATTAATTTCCAAAGTTCCTAGAAACGTTAAATTGAAAACGAATTTCATATTCGTATTTATCATTGAATTAATTAGCTGACATACACTTTTCCGAGAATTATGACTCTATACGTCCAGTTCACTGGATGAGAAACAATTTATAATAAAATAATTTGATCTTTGTAGTTGCGCACTCTGAGAAACGGGCATCATAATAGAAAAGGTCCAAATGTGGGCTAGCAGTGTTTCTAGTACTGTAAGGTGTGCACAATAGCAGAAACAGCGTAAAATTTACTCAAGATTAATTAATTGGTCTCTACTAACTACTCAATTTCAAATTGGTCCATGAGTATATATCCTTATAAAAGACCTCAAAATCAGACAAAATAAAATAGTAATTGTACGACTAGATATGAACTAAATTCTTTTAATTAAATGATTAAATATTTTTTTTTGATTCGGACTTGACTAGTAATAGATATATTTAACAAAGATTGTGTGTTTGCTTTTTGTTGAAGGGTCAAAGGCCCATGGCCCCGGGAATCGAACCCAGGATCTCCAGCCTTTCGGTGTGCTATCCATTGTACCAGGCTACCGGACGCTTGACCTAGTGCAATGGATGATAACACACCGAAAAGGCTGGAGATCGTGGGTTCCATTCCTGGGGCCCATGGGGCGCTTGGCCCAACAACAAAAAGCATACACACAATCATGTTAAATTATTTTAATTGAATATTTTAAACAAAAAAAAATTTTTTTTGTCGTTTGGCGTTCTAACTCAACTAATCTTATTTTTTCTGAATTTTTTTGACAAATTTAAAAATATAAATGAAAAAAAAAAAATAAGAATCTTTGATTTTGATAGGCTTTATGAAAATAATTATATTAAGAGATGGTGGAAAATGTAAATAGTAACCCAAATTCGGGCCTTGTCTTTAATGGATAATGCTCAATTGTTTTCTGTCAAGATTGTTATTAATTCTTAAAAAAAAAAAAAAATCCGAGTAAAAATGATTAAAAATGATCGAGGATCCACACGCCCGCAGCAGGTCTGCATAGTGAACCTCGAGGGACACACAGGGATACACAAGCCCGCACCAGGGATACACACAGTAGATCGTAGGTGACCAGAAGAAAAATGTGTGTCCCTGTTGTGGGCGTGTGGATCCTTCGATCATTTTTAATCATTTTTACTCGGGTAGTAGGTCTATAAAATATATAAGTTAATATATACTACATAGACTATATTATAAATTTCTGTAAAAAAAAATGACTTTGATCGTGAAAGTTCAATATCTAATGATTTATTGATAATAATAATTTAATAATATTGAAAAAGAGACTATAAATATTGAAAAAATACTTTCATTCTTATTGAAAATCCTATTCAAATTTAAGTGATTTCCTTTAAAACGAGAAAGGATTACTTACGTTATTGAAGCAAAAGCAAGAACAAAAGTAATTTCGGGTACTCACCTGAAAAAAAAGAAATAAAAAACATAAATAATATATCTCAAATAAAAATATAAAGTGAACTCGTATTTTGATTTATTCATAAAATATGTAAGCGAGAAGAGATGCGTAAGCTTAAGGGTGACGAGTTCAAAAAACATTTTTTTTTTCGCGTTAAAATGAACATAAAATTAATTCTGAATATAAGCCTAACATTGAATGTCTCTGATAAGATTCTATTATTCATTCAGAGTTATTTGGTTTAAATGGAAATGACCAGCAACCAAATTTCCCATAAACTTGGTCAGCCAACCATGCCGATGGTCGAAGAATAATCTCTGTGGTATTGCTCTTTACTTAGGACTATAACTTTAAATAAGTATTGATTTTTCATTATCAACTGTACATAGTTTCTATTATTATTCCATTATAAAATATTCTACACAAGTCAAGCAGATTTTAGATTAGGAATGAGTGAAAAAAATCAAAAGAAGTTGAGATGAGAGTGGAGGGAGAGGGGGAACAGATTTGATTTTTCCTATCGGATGTATTAAACTAAACAAAAAATACGTTTAAAAGATCAACTTTCACTGCACGTTATGACTTATTTATTTTAGAGAGAGAAAGTCTGTTTATTTTTGACCGTAAATTTCTTAAATAAATAAAAAAAAAAAAACTTATAACAATAAATTGGTGGACACCATCATCACCACCATCCACCTAGATCAATATTGATTTATTTATTTTAATACCCCTTTTGGGATGCTTCTGCCCTGGAGTGAAGCGCACTTCTATCAACAGGCACTCAAATTAAGCAAGGCCAAACAAGACTGAAACTCTGGATAGGTCGCCTCAGGGGTCTAAAGCTTTGTTCCAAGGTCACCATCAAATAATCGCAGAGTAAAAATGTCAAAACATGAACGTAAGCATTTCATTTATTTAATGAATGACTGACAAAAAGTAATTGGACAGAGAAAAGTCTTTAAGGGGGTTCAGGAGCGACGTCTAAACATACTTAAAAAATTATTATATTAGATTAGCCTGCCATCTTTTGCAAGAGTGATGAACTATTTGAAATATAATTTTTAAATATATTTACCAATCTTATTTTAAAATTTTCCTAATTAATATTTGATTAATAATATCAATAAATTCATTTTTAAATTAAAAAAAAATTAAAGATTATTGGGACTGATGGTTTGCTGTATTAGCTTGATGACAAAAAAATTAATTTCCTTAATTTTTTAATAAGTCATTAAAAAAATTATAACTCTCTGTCCCAATAATCCTTATGGGTATAATTCATTTTTAAAAAAACCGCACTGAAAAATTCCTTATAATAGTCTAGTTTTTTTTTTAAGTACGTTTAGACGCCTCTCCTACACCCCCCTTAAGGACTCAAGTGCTCGATATCTAATTTTTTTTTACTAATCGCAAAACTTTAACTAAGTTCTAGGAAAGTGAAATAAAAAAATCTATATAATCCTTGTCAAGTTTGCAAGTAATAAGAACGAACCAAAGAGAGACTTCCCATGAATTGAATAAATTCATTTGTCTGAAAGGTAGGCAACTCAGACGTCCAATTCATTAATAGATTTTATCTACTACTCCAGATCTGCTCATTGTTTCCTTTTGGTCCAAATAAATACAACGAGCAATCACTTGTAAGCCCATAACTGAGAGAAAACATTAGCTCCTCGTGCTTGGTGGGGTCCCAGGTTCGCTTCCCGCCTCAAGCGAGAAAAATTTATTTCAATTGAATTAGCTACTGATCATTTGAAATGAATAGGGATGGTGCCTAAATGGACTTAGATGCCCAAATTAAAAAAAAAATCACTTATAAAATTTATTAGGGAGTTGGTCAAGTAAAAATGAAAGAATTTATATAAACGACAACGAGTTATTCGAGCTAGGACTGACTTTTTAATATACCGACTCAAAAATTGGATTAAAGTATATATGATAAAATAGTAAATTTATTTAACTTATCCGTCAAAATCTTTTTTCGAAAGAATTCACAGTTTCATTATTCAGACGGCAAATCTATGATAAATTTACCCTCTCTTTGTTGGCAAGGGTTTATGAATATTATTTGGAATTTTTTTTTAAATTATAGTGAAAGATGCGGTTGGTGTTCGAGTCTCATTTGAACGAGAATGTTTTTCATTTCTTTCATTTCACATTCATCATCATGTCAAAATGTAAATAAACTTGCCGTCGCCGAATAATGGTAAATGAAAAGATAAATAAAAAAAAAAAAAAACTATTTATTTATAAATTATAGAAGAGATAACTTAGAGATAGTGACTCTGAAATAAAACCATGGCGTGCGTTTTAAAGTCATATGTAACAGGGGGATTAAAATAAAATTTCAATTTTGGACCGCAGATTAGAAACATTTTATAAATTAAATTATACACTAGGTTATCAGTTTCAAAATATTTATTATTTAATATCTTGAAACGGATAATCGTGTGTATTATTTGTATATTTAATTTTAATTTACCAAATGTTTCAACTAGAACCTTTGTTCTAGAATTAAAATTTTATTCGTTATTATATTGATTTTTTTTACCAAAGACCAATTCTCTAATTTTTACTTTTATTAAACAATAACTTATTTTTTTAATAAGAGTGATTATCATAAAATCAAAAGAAAAAAACGTCCTTCCCTCAGGGTTTAAGAGTACCTCTATTTTCGTACAAAATTTACAGAGAGGACTCAAAAACTTTGAGAAAGATAAATTTCACTTGATAAACCATTCTGATAAAATCTTGCCTTAATGAGTTTGAATATATTAACGTCTATAACAAAGTTTCCAATAATTTTTTTAGCTCAGAGCAGGGGTAAATTTACCTGAGGGTGTATGCAATAGTGCAATCCTCTTTTTTTAACCCTTTTCGGCTACAGAGGCCATGTAGGGGTTAGAATTTTTAATTATTAACTTAACAATACATAGTATCGATGGCTACCAAGGGACGTTCCACAAGTAGCTCAGAGTTACCAATCCCCAATCTCTTAATACCTAATTTTATTAAATTAAGAAATTTTGGTCGAATACCTTTTTACTTTCTCTTACCTATATGTAAATATATATAGAGAGAAAGTATTGGTTTCATGTCAAAAATTCGATGTCGAGATTTTGATGGATCTTCACGTTTTGAGGTCCCCTGAATCCAAAAAAGTGGTTTTCGCGACATGGTCTGTCTGTCTGTCTGTCTGTCTGTCTGTCTGTCTGTCTGTGTGTTCAATTTTAAGCATGAAGGAATTGAGCTAGGAGGCTGAAATTTTATATTTAAGTTAAACACCCCCGGGACCGACAAAATAAGCTTTTAATCAAAATCGGCCAAAAAGTACTAGTACTTTACTGATGTACTTTTTCAGTTTTTTTCGATTTTCTCAAAATTCGCTCTAACGATTTTGATTAAAATTCAAAAATCAATTATTTATTAGATGCTCTTTCAAATGTATATTCTCGTTTTGCCCTCAAAATTGTTTGAAGCACACTTTACTCTTGTGCTTCATAGGAAAGATAGAAATGGTTGCCATGGTAACGGAATTTAAATCTTTTTCTTTTTATTAGATTAAAAATCAATTATTATTTAAATTCCCATTTATTTTTTTTATTTTATTTCTGCCTGTAATTGTTTCGGAGAAAACATATATATATCTCTCTCTCTCACAAAATTATCTTCTCTCTTTCTACGCGTTTTAAACTTTCCACCTAATCTTCGCATTTGACCAATGTTAATTTCCTATAGGGATTTGTATGTTAATTTCGATTCAAAAGGGGGTCCCCCTTTGGAACTTTTTACGCATTTAAAATTTTTTTTCCAATTCTTATGAAATTTTGTATTTATTTACGAATCTATATTGTGTATAAAATGTCCAAATATGAGATTAAAATTTTGAAAAATAACCATAGTTTATTTGAAGCAGTCAACATTTAAAATGCAAGTTTGAAACTAAGGTGCTATCGGAAACTAAATATATCTCGACACAAAAAATCTGGTGTGACCAGCACAGTGCGCAACTTTCTCTTACCGAAGGGTAAGAGAAAGTTGTGTGCTGTGCGCCAGTCACACCAGATTTTTACTTTTTTAAAGTCATTTCTGCTGCTGAGGCCAATTTGACTTAATATATGCTATTGTATAATTTATTAAATACATCTCCATTCTTTGCTATTGATTCTGGCCTATTCATTTGTTGCCAGGCTATTTAAATGTATACGTTTATAAAACTTTCAAACGCCTTTTCTCGAATTATTGAATTTCGGACTTTTGCCACTATCACTCTCAGCAGGCGATATAAACTGTACAAAATTAAAGAATTAATTAAATTAGATATCTTTACTATACTCACTAGTGTAATCATCGTCAAAAATTATTGATCTTAAAGTATACATATATATTTAATTCTTCATTGATAAAAGAACAATGTATATGAAAACAGAATAGCCGACCAACTATGTGCAATTTTATATATCTAATCTAAGGACTGAGGATGGCTCTTAAATTAAAAGAACCGAAACGTCTCCGATATTAGAACCAGCATACAGAGTCATTTTTATTGACTGCTCCTGCCCATAATTATCCATTTACATCACAGTCACCACTTTGGAATAGATAAATTAAATATCTTTTGGCCAAATTTGAGACTTTTAACTAAATTTTAAGAAAAAAGTTCCCCTCCCCCAAGAAAAATTGAAATGACGCCATTCCGGGCGTTCAACGGTTTTGTTTATCGGGGACTACCTATTCCGATATTCAATACCGCTTGGCGTTGCTTAGCACCATTGGTCTTGGTGGATGTACTGGTAGTTTATTCTTCTTGCCAGTCCCGCCGGTATTGTTCAATATCTGATTTGTCTAAACATTTGATTAGGTTTTGAAAGAACCGTGAGGACGTGAACTTTGAAATTCTAAGTATATGTTAAGTGAAAAATTATTCCAATAATTCAAACATAGATTTAACATTACGTTATTACGTAGATATAAGATTAAGGTGACTGTAGATATAGTTGATACAGGACAAAGGAGTTGGCAGCCAATATGTGAGCCTCTATTAAATAAAAACTCTCAAGTTTTGAGACGTTTCGGCTTTATTCTACTAATGCCATCAATATAACAACTCTATACATGAATACTCTCTAATCGACTGATGATGACATTAGTATTAGTAGAATAAGGTCGAAACGTCTTAACACTTGGGAGTTTTTATTTAATATAGAGGCTCACATATTGGCTGCCAACTCCTGCATCAATTCCGTTATTACAATCAAAAACAACTACCTTTCCATGATTCATTCTACAGGATTTCCTTTAAGCCCCCTTTTTTGCTTTATTATTAAAATAAAAGATGGCTTCGGGTTAAGGACCTTGTAACCGAGCCAAGAGAAAAGAAAGAAGAAAATCAATTAATAAATTAATCTTCAAAACTAAGAAGAAAAATTCCATAGAGAAACTTTCTTAATTCAAGAATAATATTTTTATTAATTACTGTTATATATTTCCGCCATTTTTTTTTCTTTTTTTTCGAAATAAAATCATAAATTAAAGGTTTATAAATAATTCAAAGAAGTCACATATCACTACCAACTTTTTTTTGTTTTAATATATATGCATAAATTCTTGCTGTGACTTCATGCAGGTTAATGGTAATAGGATTATAGTGACAAATTACATTCAACGGTTTTAGTTTATTCAGACGGAAATGTTTTGCATTCTTTATTAAGTATTTTAAGAGTTTATTTATTTAGTCTGATTGAAAGTATATAAACTGAGTGAAGGAAGAGCAAGACTAATTAGTAGAAGAGGAATAGCTAGGGGATTATTTTTATTTCAAAAATCCAGGGCAAGTATTTGTTATTTAAGGTATATTTATTTATAGACCTATTTAATGAAGTTTTAGTAGTATCTGTCTGCTAACGGCTTGTTTACAATTACATAAGAGTATGTAGTTTAAAACTAAGACAACATTTATGTGATTTAACATTCCGTTTTGCTATGGTGATATTTTCGTTTTGAGACGCGAGTTATCGACATAATTTATTTTTAAATGAATTAAAAATATTTTTCATTAAATAATAAATGTTATACACTATAGCCTATACTAAATATATTATAAAAGGTAATACGGTCGTAATTTAATAATATTTTATCAAATTTTATTCGAGTTTAATAAATGAGTTTGTCAAATGAATAATATAATTTTTTTTGAAGTGAAAGTTCTTCACACACAGTAAAACATGTTCGGATTATGGTCTTCAAATCGTTACAAAACGCTGCATCTCCTCCACTCGGGTTCATTTACTAATGAAGAATTGGCTTACATGCGCAGAACTCACCATATTTTTTTTTTTTTTTTTTTTTTTTTTTCAAAATAAAGTCACTGAGAAACAAGAAAAAGGCGGCAATACATTTATAGCTGGAAATTATGAAACTCGTGGTTAATCTGTTAAGCTGCGGATTCTGAATCTAGAATTGCTATACAACTCGGGTTCAAATCCCACTGACCTTAAAAATTTTCTAACATTGCCATCTCCACAGTCTCTCTGTATTCGGAGTTAATCTCTGCTGTGATACATAAACTTTTTTATCCGAGACCCCCTCTCACACTTAAAAATCCCCCTCCCCTCGAAAAATAGACAATATATGTAAAACCATATCAGTGAAATCCATATGTTAATTTATTTAAAAACGTATTATGCCCACGGGGCGTGGTGTAGAGGTTAGCGTGCTAACCTCATATACCAAACGTCGCGGGTTCGGATCCCAGGCAGTCCGATGATTTTATTTAAGCCATCTGGATACCAGATGGCTTAAATAAAAATGCCTGGACCCTAATATATATAAATTCATAAATAACGGTTATCGTAAATGTCTTATATGGCCTGAGCTGCCGAAAAGACAGTGTGAATGTGTGTGTGAGTGTGAGTGTGAATGAGAAAAAAGTGTGAATGTTTAAAAAAAAAAAAAAAAAAAAAACGTATTATCTATAATATTCTTAAACATAAATAAAATAAATATTCATTTGAATTTAATTAAAAATCGATTTTCTTAAAAATTTTCTGCGACCCCTAAACATATTTTAGAGACCCCCACTTTAAGAATCACTTCTCTAGTGTATAGTATTGAATCCTTGTGATCATCAAAATTCTTAATACTAAAAAACCTCCTCGAAATGACATCTTCCTCAAAAGTGAACAATCGTAGAGCGGCGCTACTAGCGCCCTCTAAAAAATGTTGAAACAGCTAAAACATTCACCCAAATTATGTAATATCATTCTTTATGGAAATAAGAATACAATATTAAAATTTGTTGAATAATATTAAAATATTTTGGAGTTGTTGAGTTAATGTGTTTAGCCAGCCATTCGAGTTATATATCATTCGTGGTTTAAGCGTAATTGCCCTAAAATTTTGACAGAATAATGCTCTAAATTACAATATATCAAATGTATACGAATATTTATTAAAATTATATTTATTTTTTTATTTGAAAGGGATTAAATATTGCATGATTTAAATATTGGAGTTGATTTTTGAGTCTTGAGCAATAACGCCATGTACTTTTTACCTAATTGAAGACCGGATATTTATTAAAATTCATCATACAAACGTCCTTTGTTAAAAAGTTAAAATTTTTTTTTTTTTGTGTTAATTTCTTTTCAAACTTTTTAGTATTTCAAAAGGGTAGAGATACCCTTTCTAATTAAGAGTTTTCAATCTTAAAGTCTAACTACTTCTTCTCTTGGCTTAGTTTCGAAACTCGAAAAAATATTAAAGAAAAATTTTCCCAGTTGAGATGTTCGATTTCTTATTTGTTAAAGAAAAAAAAAGAAAAAATCTCAAAACATGAATGGCTGGATGCCAAACCATATCGTGAAAAAGGGAAACAAACCATAAACATATCAATGAATTTTGTTGTATATATAATGAGTTTTATCAAAATCCTCTCTCTCTGGGCCATTGTCGTCTTTCAAATTAATTCAAGATATTTCCCAACCAAAAGCAGATGCCTTCTCTTGGATGCTTTAACTACCCATCCACACGAGGTCAATGGTAGAGCACAAATCCGACCTTAAGTTTACATTTAAGCGGATTGCATAAGGGCTTTAATGGTTATCAACTATCCTTACTACCTGGGAATTAGCAAGCAAATTAATTCATCGAGGTTTATATACATTTTAATTGTGTAATCATTCTCTTGATTAAAAAATAAGTATTATCTTTAAAAAAAAAAAAAAAATCACCATGTATTCATACTATACACTAGAGAAGTGAAATTAATACCTCTATTAGGAAAAACTCCACATTTACAGATCAGATTTTTTTCAATGTATAGGCCATCAAATAGATTTTTGATTTATTTACAGTTTTTTTGAGTTATAAATGTGTTGAATTCAGTCGCGTTGTTATTCTTGTTTTCTGGTGGCGTAATAGGCCTAACTCAAAAAAAATACAAATTTTATGAGTGTCTGCGCATGTGAGCCCCTCAATAGTCTAATTCGTGGCTTTGGAAATGTCGTCGAGTGGGGGAAATGCAGCGTTTCGTAACGCTTTCAGGAGCTTGAACTCGGTTATGAGATCAACAGCGCGGATTAGTAAAATTAGAGAATAATTTTGTTGATGTTACTCTTGTTGATAATTTTTAGAAAATTAATTTAATATTTTATTATTATTATTGTTATAATTTATTATTTTGAATTTACTTTTTGTAGAGCAACGTTTAAAGAAATCATCAATTGCTGAGTTAAGAAATTTAAGAGGTGCCTGAGCTCCCGGGTTCGCTTCCCGTCCCAAGCGAAAATTTAATTGATTTGGATATCTTATTTGAAATAAATAGGGAATGTGGTCTAAATGGCCTTAAAAGCCGAAAAAGACATTAAAACAAATTATTTTTAAAGTCTTTTCAGCATCTTGGGCTATATAGACTTTAAACGATACACTCTATTTACAAACGATATATATTATGGGGCCCAGGCACACAAAATTTTTAAGAGATATTGGACAACTTTGAAATTAAAATGTTTAACGCCCCCGATAAGTAGATATAAAATAGAAAAAGAGATTGTTTTGACACTCCGAGAAACACTACTCTAGTATTTTTATGATTTAATATACAATATAAATTTAGTTTGAAATACAAACATATTTTTAATTAAATAATGGTATTCGATAGATTTATTTGACTTGACCATTAGCGAATTATCAGAATATAGATTTGACAAAAAATTCTACACCTGACTCTAATGAGAGGATGTGACAATGAATATCATTTTCACTTTTTGGTTAAAAAAAAAAAAAAAAAAAAAAACAGGTAATTGAAGTGAATATCGATACATGCGAGCATATTAATTATTTATTTGTTTTTAATATAAAAAATTTATTATTTGCATAAAAATTACCCTCTCTAAAAAGGGATAATTAATTTAGCGAATTTATCGATAAATGTAATGTTGACTTTTTTTCTTATTTTTTATTTATTTTTTTTTACTTTTTGTTAAAAACGACCTTTATTATAAAGAACAAAAGAAATTGGGGGATAGTAATTCATTTATAAATTACAGTGCGAACATATGTTGCAGTTGTTATATGTCAAATTATAACGGCCTTTTGGTTATGCATTTAGGGATTTTGTTAAGAATTGAAGGTTTTCGAGGCATATTAACAAACACAAGTTTAATATTATTACTGTATTTTTTTGTAGAGATTATTATTATATTAACCTATGTTAATTAAAATCGTGTGTTGTGCCTACCTTAGGCTAAATTTCATTTGCATTAAATTAATATTTATTATATAACATAAACACATGGAATTTATATACGTAATAACAATGAATAGAGAGGAATTTGGAATTTGATTCAAAATATTTAAAAAACCAATACTTTCTCTCTATATATATTTCATATATAGGGTAAGAGAAATTAAAAATAAAATTGGTGCATAACGGGAACGATTTTATTTTTTAATGGGCATAAAATACAAATTGTGGTAACGAGATATAAAAAAGAAAAGAGTTCGTAGAAGCATTTAATGAAGAGAACAAAGATTTTTTTTAAGGTCTTTTTCGGCATCTAAGGCCATTTAGACCCCATTCAAATGATTTGTAGTCAAATCAAATGAAATAAATTTTTCTCGCCTGTGACAGGAGGCGAACCCGGGACCCCGGCGCGAGAAGCTAGTGTCTTCTCTCTGAACCACGAAAAAGATGATGATAAACTGGCGGAGAAATAAAAACGATATTCTATACTGTTATTAAGCTTACAATTATTTGAAATTCCTACCGGGATATCCGTTTATTTACCCACAGTGCTTTTGTGTACGCAAACACACACCTCAAACACAACCGATCTCTGTACCGAGAACTCGTAGAGTTACATCAATTCCTAACTCTAACTCCTCATGCGTTCGTTTCCAGCTAATGAATTCATCCTTATTTCTAGTTCCTTTTATCCTCTTCTTCTTTCGCGACATGTCTGTCTGTCTGTCTTGTGTGTGTCTGTGTGTGTGTGTGTCTGTGAACAAAATATCTCAAGAACGAAAAGAGCTAGGAAGTTGAAATTTTATATTTAGGGACGTGACACGAAGCTTTTGAACAAAATCGACAAAATTCGCTACAACGATTTTGATTAAGATTCAAAAATCAATAATTTTTTAGATGTTCTTTAAAATGTATATTCTCATTTTGCCATTGAAATCTTCTGAAGACCACTTTACTCTTGTACTTCATAGAAAGATAGAAGAAATGATTGTTATGGTAACAAAATATAAATATTTTCCCATGTTTATAAATGTGACATCTTGAAATTCGAATGTACTCTACTGTCGGAAACTAAATATATGTCGACACAAAAAATCTGGTATGACAAGCACAGAGCACAACTTTTGTTTACCTAAGGTAAGAGAAAGTTGTGTGCTGTGCGATCGCTTTGCTAGGAAGGATGTCCTAGATTGAGGAGGAACTCCCTCAACCCCGGCTTGTAGTCTACTTCTTCCGAAGAATGTATCACTGAGAGGGAACGTTCCTTCGATAGGATTGGATGTCGCAACGACTCCCTCTTCTCGTGAAGTTTCCTGAGTGCTTCTTCTATACTTATGATTCGAAATTAAACACCTTTTGTGGATAAGTAGTGTAGTGGTTGGTTTAGGAAGTTGGTTTCTTTTAGTTCTTCGGTTTGTCTTCTTAGTTGTCATTCAAAGAATATATGCATTGTTTCCCTCTTCTCTACAGGTACATAGGGGCGATTCCTATTCTAAGAAGATGAGCTGGAACTGAACTATGATTAGTTCTTATCCTTCAAATACCACGGTAGATGAAATTATTTTTTTGGGATTTTTAGTTTGTCGAACCAAGGCCCGTGTGCTATTGTTGGATTGTATACGTGATAAAGTCTGCCTTTGTTAATTGAGAAAGTGTCGAAGTGAAATTGCCATTCAGCCCTATAGGTATGTTTTTTATTTCGTTTAATGTGTCTGTTCATATATAACTTTCATTGAACAATAGGTGAGGGCGCAGGCAGCCAGGAAGTAAGCCTCTACGAAATGAAACTCAAGAGTAGTGGAGTTTCATTTCATAGAGGCTTATTTCCTGGCTGCCTGCTCCCTCACCTATTGTTGAAATACAACAGCCACTTCACAAATTGTTAACTTTCATTGATTCTATTTATAGGGATTGTAGTGTTTTGCCAGTTTGTCAGTTTTTTTTTCTACAATTAAAAAAAAAATTATCTAAAAAGCGAATATACTGTATTTAATAAACACCTTATGCGGCCGTAGTTCATAAAAACGATAAAATGTATAATAGATGCATGAATAGCTCTTTATTCTGCTCTCTTCTCCAGATATATAGAATCAATGACGTCATCATATAAAATCCTCTTCTATAAGAATCGACCGACCCAAAAAGGGCTCAATTTGAGACGCCCAACTCCTCTTGACCTTCCAACCAACCTTTTGCAGAATCTTTTTTTCTGCCGTCAAGGACCAGTAAATTCTCCAAAGGGTGGTTCATTCTGACTTAAAGAATTTAATATATAGACTCATATATTTTCTTTTGTGGTTTTAACTTTGATACAGTCATCATATGATTTTTTCAAATAGGTAGAATTTTATTTTTACTTTCTTTCTTCACTTTTGTTAAGAATCTAAGTACTTAAATTTCTTCAATAAAAATTTAATTAATATTTTTGTCATAATGACATAAAATTCAAAATTTCTAAAGTATCAAAACTTAATAATAATTAACAAAAGTCTTTTATCAAGTTTGTATCTTTGTTGACATCTTGTCCATTGGAGGGGAATTAATCTTCTAAAACTTTTTTTAAATGGCGTTTTCTATTACGTTAATAAGGTGGCTGGGATTGCGGCAGCAAACATTAATATTTGTAAAGCTATGAATATTCACACTCTCTCTGGAATTAATAAAGATGAGTTATAAATAATATTAAAGTCTATTTGTTTAGTTATAATTAAATACAGGTGGTAAATATTTAAAACAATTTATTTGTAAGGTAGATGGAAATTTGCATAAATAGAAAGTAAAACGTAACACATTTGGATAAATATCATTTAAATTTAGTAGGTTACTAAAATAATAAAATAAATAAGTAATTATATAAATTATATATTGTTAAAAGAAAAAATTTCATTCACTTTTTAAAAATTTTATAAAAACTCTTTTGATTTTATTATAAATTTTGTTGCAATGATTTTTTTTTTTTTGTTTGGCTGAAAAAACTTATAATTCAGTAATGGCATTTAATCATTTTGCTTTTTACTTTGAATAAGTTGTTGTTCCAAGTAGAGAGGGGTTTTTACGCGGAATTCCTATGAACTTTTGGTTTCAATAAAATAATTTTTTTCCTTTATAGAATTTAATTTGCACTTTTTTTTGTTGAGAATGAGCTTTAAAAGAGCTCTCGGTTCCTACCAACTCTCATGAATAGTGGTTAAATAAAAAATTTAATTTAAAAGTCAAAACAATTTTACAAGGAGAGCAGCAGTCGTCCCACATATGTGAATCCGAATTGAGCAAATTAAATTGAACGTTTTTTTTTTTTTTTTTTTTTTTTTTTTGAAATTCAAACTTCATTTCAATTTATTCTCAACTGCCTATTTATTTAAAATTTTCGAACTATTGAAGCATATGTAACTAACTAAAATGAGAGTTTGTCATAAAATTCTAATTTAGAACTAACTTTGTAATGTGTAATAATTAAATGTAAGTTAGACCTAACCTGACACATAAATGTTTTCATAATTATTGTTTAAGTACTAGCAATTAATTATTAAACAGGTCTCCCTTCTCTTTAAAAACACTTCTTATCGAAGGTAGTTTTGGATATTATCATGGGGGTAACTAGAGAATTTGGCTGGGGGGGGGGGCATGGGACCAGCCATCCTACGGGGGCCCGGAAGACCCATATTGTCCCAATTTTTCTTGGGGCAGGTAAAATAGATTAAGGTTTATCAATAAATTGAAATATATATAAACTAGAGAATTTGGCTGGGGGGGAGGGGGTTAGTACAGTAATTCTAGTCTTATTTTTATTGTTTTATCTTCTTTACATTTATTGTATTTATTGGATGAGATAAATCACCCTGTAATTATTTTAAATGTGATTGGTCACCAGAATATATCAAAAGTTGAAGAAAAATTTTTTTTTTTAATTTTCTTTAAATTCTTCAATAACATTTTCTCTTTTTTTCATTCAGTTCTGTTGACAGAAATGGTTTTTTTGTTTCTCGCTAGCTAACTTGTTTTATACTAACACCTAATATCAAGAGAAAACTGTATATTAAAATTAAATATATAAATTAAACACTAGGTTATTTGTTTCAAAAGTTTTATTAATTATAAAATTAATACTTTATACTTATTTCGACAAATACATTTTAATAGGAGAATTAAATTCACAAGGTTTTACATACCAGTATGTAATTCGCTTCTGTACATACCAGTATGTAATTCGCTTCTGAAGATGACATATATGGTGTCGAAATACGTATAAAGTGTTAATATTAAATTAATATATTATTGAAACAGAAAACCTTGTGAATTTAATTCTCCTATTAAAGCATAATGTTTCAACTAGAGCCAACGGTTACCAGTTTAAAATTAATAAATACATTTTAGATGAATTAAGAATGTAATCTCTTCTACTCATGACACTAGTCGAAATAAGTATCAAGAGTTAATTTTTTGAACCAAATAACTTAATTTGTGTATTTTTTTAATTTCAACGGACCTAATTTCCTTATTTTCTCTTATATCGGTCGGCTCTATAATATTTATTTCCCTAAAACTAGGTAATAATATGAATGTCATATTTGTAATTTTGTTATCTTCTCATTCAAAGATATTTTTTTAAATATTATAGGTGAATCCCAGCTTGTTAAGGAAGGGGAAGTTTGTTATTGAATCGATAAGCCCCCCCCCTCCCATTTTGAAACTAAATTCCACAGTTACATACCGCAATTATATAGGCGTATATTCAGGAGATAAGGAGTAATAAATAGTCTATCTAAACATATAAAACAGAGATATTTGAGGTATAATTCATAAAAAAAAAAATATGCAAAAGATAAAAATCTTTTTTAATCGTCTTAAAGATTTAATTTCAAATGAATTTTACGTAATTACACTTGTAAAATGAATATTTAAGTAATTCTTTACTCCAATTGCAAATTGCAAATGCTTTTTATTTAATTTAATTTCAAGAAAAAAAAATTATTAATTATTTTTCTTATCAAAGATCAAATATTTTGTTAATTTTATCTCGTGAAAGTGGAAATTAAAACAATTGCAAGTACTGAGTTGGCAAACAGATTATTACTTTCTCTTTCGTATATGTTACGTAAATAGTAAAGAAGATGTAGAGAGAATGATAGTTTTTTAAAATAATAATAGCTATTTGCCCGTGGCTTCTCGTCCAAAGCGAGGAAAAATTATTTCAATTAAATTAGCTAACTATTCATTAAAGAGAGATATTTTGGTGGTTTTCTAGTTTCATTAATATCTCAATAAAATCCTGATTTTTTATTTCCTGATTAATTTGAAAAAGTTTCATTAAAATATTTTTTTTTTTAATTATTCTTGCCGTTTGAGATTTTCGAGGTTTTGAAGAAGCTGGTCGATCTACTCGGCGGTAACTATGCCACTGTGTAAAATATAGGTCTACTGTTGTTTTATTTTTGATTACTCGCTAAATAATTAAAACTTTATATTACTTGGATAAATTTGATTTGAAGATTTGATGATTTAAAATGCCAGTTAATTGATTGATTTTACGAAGGGGTTTCGTTTTCCAGGAACTATTGTGTCACTCTTTCTAGCATTCTCTAAGGGTGTAAGTCCCGATAGAATATCTTCTCCAGATCTGCGGCTTCCAAAAAGCTGGAGGAAGAAGCTCCTTTGAAGTCAGACAATATGCTTGCTCCCTTCTCCTGTGGATCAGGGCTCCATAATACTTGAGGAGATGGGCTGGGGTTCTTCTGCCAAAAATACCAGCTTTGATGCGCCACTAATAAACAATAATGTGAAAATGGTCCATCAATCTCCGAATTTTACTTAATTAAAATTTTATTTTGACTACTAAATAATTTCAATAAATATGCAAGAATCTAAATTCCAGAAAAAAATTAGCTTAAGAAATAGGAGCATCTCAAACCACAATCAGCAAGAATAAGTTTCTTTATGTAATGTAGTGCCAAAAATGATGCGTCGAATTTTAAGTTTCTATTTTGTAAAGCAAAAAGAATTCGTAAAAGTAAGACATTAGAAGTTCTCTATTTGACTGGCAGCAAATCTGCAAATGTGTCTGGGCTCTTTGACGACGGATGCAGCTCCAGCGAAGAGCAATCGATAGGATGCAGGGCCAACTGAGTGAGAGAGACCTCCGAATTTGTTGCTGTTTACATTCTCTATAAGCTATATTAAATAGCGCTGTTGACGTAGAAGGAAAAGAAGGCGGTACGTCGGTTTCAGGGCATTTGCATATAAATGGATCATCTGAATAAACATAATGCTACACATGTTATTTAAAAAGTGTTCCACCTATTATAAATGTATATAATATCTTTTGAGAAGTTTTCCCATTAAATATATTGAAAGAATAATTTTGATAAGGAATATAAATTCTTTTCTTAGTCAACCCATATTATAATATAAAAAGAGCGGATTAAATAAATATTGATCCCAACAGCCGCTCTGTGATTAAAGCGGAGAATTCTGAAACAGACTTATGACCTGTTGTGATTAAATTAGAGACAACTAGCCCATAGGCTATTCGCCTGTATTATGAATTACGTACCTCTAATTACAAAAAAGTTGGAAAATATGAATGTATATATAACAGATTCTTTATTGTAACTTAGTGGATGCGTATTACCTAAGCTTTTTACAAACATTATGTTCATTATTTTAGCTTTAAAGCTCTCACTCGCCGCTTTGAAATTTGATGTTACTCTTCGAGAACTTACGTAAAGTAGGGAAACTTCTATTGTAGAAATTAATTAATGTTTATAAGCATCCCCAAATGACCATCTTACAAATTCATTTGTGAGTTTGTCATTTGGGGTGCCTAAATTCCAACAAATAAACAGGTATTAATTTCCGTAACAAATGATAAGATCATAAAACTAATTTCTTAAGGTGCGCGTCTCGAAAAGCCGTTAGAAGACGATTCACTACCGAGTTACTCGAGGCGGCAAGAGATGGCGTTAGTTTTTCCCATAGGAATACAAGGGATTTATTCCATTTCATTTGAAAGATTCCAGCTAATTAATTAAGGGTAAAAAATTAATTATTTTTTAACACAATGATTACTAATTTAATTATCTATAAAGCCCGTCGTACACGAGGACATTTTTTAAGCAATTTCTGGCGACATTTCTTGCTCCATAAAAATGGCTTGAAAAAATGGCCTGAATTTCTAGCTTGAAAAAAAACCTGTCATACACGAGGACATTTGTATTTTTGGGGCCAATTCTGCGCAGAAACGTGCGCAGTTTGAAAATTTAAACTGACAGCTGAATCAAAAACTTTTTTAGGTTAAAACTATAAGAGGCCCTTAATATATATAGAAATATATATTTATTAATAAAAATAATATATAGACATACCTCTTTTTGAAAAAAATAAGCTAAGAATTGTTTTTTAATATCTATACAAAGGATTTTTGGTTTCTTTAGATAAATAATAAATATTATATGCACAATGAAAATTTTATTTATTTAAAATTTTGTTAATCATAAAACTAAAATATAAAGAAATGAATGCATTCATATATTATACAAAATATAACTTGATTGTGATTTCCAAGCCTGATGATTATGGTTTATAACCATCTGAACTGAATGTTCAGTCGAAAATAAACCTGCAACCAAAAAACTACCGTGTTTTATTTTATTAACTATCAACATCTCAGTTCATCATAAAAAACATTTCCACAATTTAAATTTAAATCATAATTGTTTGTTCAAATTCATCTAAAATAAATATTTTAGTTATTATCAAAGATTATATTCCAAATAAAAATTTAAATAAATAATAGTTATTTAAAACAAAGTATTCATTTACCTTATATTATAATATAAATATATAATCTAGATATTGCTCTTCTTTTATTATAAACTATAATTTCCAAAAAAGAACTGCAAAAAAATATATTTTTATTAATTATTATATTCCAAGTGAAAATTTAAATAAATAATAATGTTATTTATTAATAATTTAATTAAATAATTAATTCTTACCTTAATTTTATTTTCCAAATGAGGTGTGTCGATATATTTTATATTTTTATGATAATTTGACAATATAATTATTTTAAAGATCTGTCAACTGCTGTCAAAAAGTGAAAAATTCTAGGTTATGATGACAACAAATTTCCAAAAAGCGGTGTTGCCAGATATGGTCGATTTACTGCGCACCCTCTTTGCGTCGAATTGGCCCAAGAAAATAGAACACGGGCTATTTTTCTGGCGCGATCAGACAACTTTTCGTCATACACGGAGACATTTTTCTTGACCGAGAAATGTCTTCAAACGGCCATTTTCGACGCGTTTGCGTTTGTGCGCATTCTGATTGCGCCGATTTGGCCCGAAAAAATAGAACAAACATTTTTTTTCAAGCCAATTCCAATTCCAATTCCATTTTTGCTGTCATACACGAAGACATTTTTATGGAGCCAGAAATGTCGCCAGAAATTGCTTAAAAAATGTCCTCGTGTACGACCAGGGTAAGATATAGAGCGAATTTTTTTAAAATATCTTTTATTTAATGCGATTAATCTAAAAAAAAATTTATTTTTTTCGAAAATCAAAAAAAAGGGCTTCTATAAGTTGTAGATATTTTAAATAGCTTTAATTTAAAAAAAAAATTGAGGTCGATAGCTTCAAAATTGTGGCCGCTGGAAACTCCCAAAATTAGCACCCCGAGACGCGCACCTTAAACTTAAGGGCTAAATTCGAAAGTTTAAGCTTTATTTTACGAGTTTACTAATACAAAGTCTATAAATAATTCTTTAATAAAATAAATTTTATTTATAAATATATAGACTACGTCCAAAAAAAGGTTATTTAAAAAAAACCAAAGGGAAAGTTTCAAATACAGATTCTCTAAGGCCCTTTTGTCTTGACCAAATTAATAATGAATTCGCTAGTGTATAAAAAATTTAACATTTTCTTTTTCCAAGTGTCTCTTATTCTCTCTTCTCTTGTGCATATAAAATTTTTTTGCAAAGGATTGTCAAAAGTGCTTTTTACGGATTAAAGCCAGATATCCTATTCAGGATCCTTCCAGTAAACCTTCAAGTTTTTATTGATTTAAGGTAGGTCCAGGACCTTTAAAGGGAGGAAGAAATCAGCCAGCCCTTGAAGGGTCTGAAAATGGAATCAAAGCAAAGCAAACAATTAAATAAAGGAGCAAATGGTTTAAACTACTCTTTTGAATCAAGAACAAAGGAATAAATAAAAAAAAATTTAAACGCTTAAGTTAAAATTTATTTAATTAAACATGTGACGGATTTGTCAAAATCATAATATATCTGCAGATATATAAGGATATTAATTCTCAACGCTCTTTGTAAGGATCTTGATGAGTACGAGCAATGTGTCTGACGTTAGTTGGAGAATGTTAATCACTCATAGCCAAAAGCCCCTTCATTAGAGATAAAGGGACGTCCATTAAAGGGTTATGAAATTACATAAATTTTATAAAAAAAAAAATTGAAAAATCTCACTATAATTGTTTCCAGTGGATTAATTTTCACTTGGGCTAAATTTATTATACAAGTAAAATAATTACGTTAAAAAAATAAAAAAGTTTTTTTTTTTTTTTCATGGAAAAGTTGTTCTCAGATAGGGAGAGAATCAATCTCTCATTAAGACGAGAAATTCGAAACCCTTTAATGGCGGAAGCTTAACTTGACTTATTTAAGTGTTTTTTACCATCATGCAGCAGATTCAAATGGTAATCGGCCAGCTGCTTCTTTCAATACACTAAAAAAAATTCCATAAGTTTTTTTTTCTCCTACAAGTTCGGATTATTTAAAAATGTTTTTCTTGTTTTATTGATTTAAAAAAAGGCGGCTATGAGACTTTTCTAAATATTTCAATCAAAGAGATATAATGGATATTTTTAATTAAAAAAGAAGTAACTGAAAATGTAACCCTCATTTTCTAATAAAAAAAAAAAATACAACAATAACATCAGGCGGCACCGTAGTCAGAAGAAAAGAATTTTAACCCCCTTCCGAAAAAAATAATAAATAAATAAATAAAAATTTAATATCTAGAAAAATATAGTGTTAAATTTTTACAAAATATTTTATATCTTTTAAAGGGGTTAAACGCCATGATAGTCCAATCTTCCTCCACCCCGTGAATTTGTTTCAAAGATATAATTTTAATATTTTTTTGTTTTAGGCTTTTTTTCCATTTATTTTACCCTCTTAGCTGCTTTTAGGCTTCTTAAAAAAAAGAGGAATATTTTGGGTGACGCTTGAGTCAAAAGAGGAGAGGAAGAATGCAATTATAACTGACCTGAATTTTAAAAATATTCATAATTAAGCAACATTATTTTTAGAAGAATTGATGGAAACTTAAGAAGAGAAAATGTTGACGCACTTGAAGGAGTATTAATCCAGTTTTTCTATTTATTTATATTGCATTTAATACACAATGTCAAAAAGGCTGAAAAAGTTCTTAAGGTGCGCGTCTCGGGGTGATAATTTTGGGACTTTCCAGCGGCCACAATTTAGAAGCTATCGACCTCAAATTTTTTTTAAATTAAAGCTATTTAAAATATCTACAACTTATAGAAGCCCTTTTTTTGATTTTCGAAAAAAAAATTTTTTTTTAGATTAATCGCATTAAATAAAAGATATTTTAAAAAAAGGAGCTCTATAAGTTGTAGATAATTAAATTAGTAATCATTGTGTTAAAAAATAATTAATTTTTTGCCTTTAATTAATTAGCTGGAAAGTCTAGAATGAAATGCAATTTGTCCCTTGTTTTCCTATGGGGAACACTAACGCCATCTCTTGCCGCCTAGAGGAACTCGGTAGTCAAAAGCTTTCTAACGACTTTTCGAGACGCGCACCTTAAATTAAATTTGTATTATTAAAGTTTATTAAGAGGATGGGAATCTATAAATGAAATTTAAATTTTTTAAATAAGTTTGTGACCAACGTAAGTAATCCTTTTAACTTTGTTTAACTGTTGGATTCTTGGATTATTTTTATTTTTTTTTTTGTTTATCATTATTATAGATCCCTACTATCTTAAACAATTTTCAAATAAATTTTCCATTAATATTTACAGTTTATCTCTGCTACTTATTTTATCTATTTATGGATTAAATCTCTATTTTGTGTTATATTTCGGAAAATAATCTTTTTAGTAGTCAAAATTAAATCATTTCTTTGCAAAAAGAACGTTTGCAGGATTCTTTATTAGTAGGATAAGAAAATATATTTCTAGTTTGGGTGAAACTGTTTTTATTTAAAAAATAAATAATTAAAATATGTGCTACAAAAATTTAACCCTGTATTAAATATTTATTTAATTTTTAAAAAGCATTTTTTTTTTTAATTTTTTAATTCTTTTTCGGCATCGGAATCTATTTATGCCCAATCGCACCGCACAATTTAAGTATAACTTAAAATAAAGTATCAGCAACATGGCAACGTTGTAAATTTTAGTGATATTCTGCTGATTTATTTGTGATTTAATATTATAAGACTTAAACGATACTGTTATTTATTAATAAATATATATTGGGGGTCCTGACATCTTTATTCACGCCATTTGGGGCTTGAAACATGATTTTATTTTTAATCAGAGAACGTGTTATCTTAGCAACGAACGTGGTTAGCAACGGATGACAATGAAAGTTTGTTAAATTTCATACTTAACCCCCAAATATTTAAGCCCTCGATTTCGGGGGCTTAGCAATGACTTAAGCTAAAAAACAATATTGATAATATAATATTAATTAACTAATAATAATACATTTTTTGGATTCGATTTCGATTTTTCTTATAAAAAACATGAACAATATGAACTATATTTTCGAGGATGATCTATATTATATTAGAGGAAGGTCTGTCGGTCCATCCGTCTGTCACGCTCTGACCAACTTCCCGTTGGAATTTTGAAACGAAATTTTCCAGTCTTATATTAGTAGAGCTGTGTTTTTCAATCTTTTTGAATTTACAGGTTGAAAAATTCTGGCGATTCTCTTGGTTCATGACCGACAAAAAGATTGTAAATCAAAAGACTATGTAAGTTATATGATTTTCTCTATTTTGGTACCTATTTCCCTTCTCCATGAGATTGTGTTTTTATTATCGTGTAGAACTTTGCCTTTTTCCTTTTGCCGCCTACCCTCCGTGTAGGGCTTCGCCACCCCCTAGGGGTCCCGACCCACAGATTGAAAAACACTGTTATAGAGTGACATATCGTTATTAATATTTATATATAGTAGCCTATATATAAAATTGCTATTAATTAATCAAAAATCATGAAAATTAATATTTTGTTTCTGATTTTCTCATTTTTCTGAAATTAATATTTATAAACAATATGTATTTAATTTAGTTTATGATTATTAAAAAGAAAAAATTATTAAATTAAAAATAAATCACCAGAATATCACTAAAATTTACAACGTTGCCAGGTTGTTGATACTTAATTTTAAGTCATACTTAAAGTGTGCGGTGCGATTGGGCATTAGACTCCGTCTCTATTTAATTCGATTGGTTGGTAGCCAATTCAATTGAAATAAATTTATATCATGTCACGGGATGCGAACCGCTGACCCTTAGCACAAAAGCAAAAACTCTACCACTATCGAGGGCAAAAAGCACCTTTAATAATATATTTTTCATAAGTAACGAAAATGTCAAATTTAATTTATCCATTTTTTTTTATTTTATTTAAAGCAATAAAGTTTACCAATGGGAAAACATTTCGTAATATTCTTCAATGATGCTTCTAAATAGATCTTTTGGGTAATATAAAAAAATTTTATTTGTTCAACAAAATATTAATAAAACAAAAAAAAGGATGCCTCAAGTGGAGTGAATAACAAAAATGAAAAAAAAAGAAATATTTCTATTGTGAAGTAATGAGCAAATATTTATTTAAAAAAAAAATTCTTTTGATTATTTAAAAATACTTGAAATTATATTTTATTTTCAATAATCTCTGGATAATATTATAGAGTGGTTAGAAAGATATTTAAAGCGATGTTTATACCTTTGGCTCTTTCATTAAGATCGAGTTTCAAATATCCCAAGAGAAAGGAACACCTGGCAAGTGAATATCCCAAGGGACACTCGTTAGATTACTTCCCAAAGGGTAGGATAGTCAAGGGAATTTGGTAGGAAATAGGCTGATGTAAAGAAAAATAAAAGACAAAGTTTAGTGGAAGAAACGAAAGAATGAAAAGAGAAAGGAAAAAAAAAACGTTTTTAGAATAAACATGAATAAAATTAAAGAGATAGTCAAAAAAAAAAAAAAAATGAATTAAACTTTATTAAAGAAAATTGTATTTTATCTCACTCTAAAAAAGTGAAAAAAATTATAAATTTTAAAACTAACAAATATGAATAAATTAAAAATGACTTTGATGATGAATTTTAATAATTTTCCGCAGGAAATTATATGAATGGTTAGTTAGTATATGCACAAATTACCTTTAAATTAATTTCTAACTACGTGCCTATTATCAACATTTGTTTACAGTGATTAACATCATAGAGATAATTTGAGCGAGATAGCGAGCGATCTCGGAAGGGATAAATCTTAGCGGAAGTTAACAAATAAAATACAAAAAAAAAATGCTTAGCGAGGTAGAGTAAGCGGAAATAATAAAACATAAATTGGACAATGTGTAAAAAAGGAAATTTCATTTCGACTTTTATGAGTGAGTTGCTGTAAAGGGAGGAATAATTTGTTGTTGTTGTTGTTATTGTTGTTCCATGTCAAAGCTAACTCCCCAAGGGGAATAAACACACAAACATTGGGCTCTATTTTTTTTTTAAATCATCCAAATATCATTAATTTTTAATTAAAATAAAGCAAATAAGATAACATAGTTTCAATTTTCAGATCCTGGAATTTATTAGAATTGAAACGCCTGTAGGTAGGCAACACTTTTGCCCGAGCTTCTTATTTACTTTAAGGGAATGTAATAATAATTCGTGCCGATTTTTTCTTGTAGCTAATACTATATTATATTATACATATTTACTCGAATTACCTTGTGGTGTTCAAACCAATCTCACTAAAGGTGTATAACGAAGTTTATTGAGTAAGTAAGAATTTTTTGATATTAGTTAATGATCGGTTAAGATGTGTAGCTACGATAGGCGTAGCCAGGGGGGTTTTGGGGGGTTCAAACCCCCCATAAGACCCAAGTCATGACTAGATATTTAATACAAATTATATTTCACATAGGGTAAGAGAAAGTAAAAGATAATAATTTACTCTAGCTAACAAAACAAACCAAAATGATTTATAAATACCCTAAAATAATCTTATATTTTTGAAAAAAATTTCTTGATCCCCCATCAAAAATTTCTGGCTACGCCAATGGTAGCTACAGTCTATTTACAAATTCATTATTCTTCAGTACCTATCCCCAAATTAGTTTTTTACTAAAAAAGTTAAACCTCAAATGAGTTATTATATATTTTTTTAAAATATTACATTAAATTCGTTGTTTTAATTTTGAAACATAATGTTAAAAGAAATACAAATATTTTTTTTTCTAAACCTTTTGTTAGTATTATTAATCAAATTTGTTTTACATTTTCATTAAAAACGTATAATAAAAAAGTAATTTGATAGTTTTCCCCCTCATTAATCTAACAATAATGACGTGATTACATTTCTGCAATGCAAATATGATAGATGAAACGCAAATTCAACATCAAAATAAAACCCTTGGCTGACAGGAGGAGGCAAATGCAAAAAAAAGCGCGTACAAAAGACAACCAGTAAATGTGTCGGAAAAGATTTTGAAAGGAGAATCAGATGTGTAGTGGTGGGTGGGGTTAGAAAAGTGCAAGTGATCCTATGTATGGAGGCTGAATGGTGGAAAGACGTCGGTTGCTCTCAGCCCTCTGGGGGATTCTTCAAATCCAGATTTTTTTTTCTCCCTCCTTCCTTCGGAATCCTCCAAGACGAAAAAGGAAACAGTATTCTCTTTTATACAGAGGATTTCTAACAAGAATGTGGTCTGTACAATTTCAAAAAGAAAAAAAAAGATTTTGAATATGAACTCGACGATTTGTTGCTTGCCCTCCGGGTTCTTTCGCTTTCTCTTTTCTCGTCTCTTTTTATTCCTAAATTTGCTATTTAAATATATATTTTATCTAATACAAATATTATCAACATTTTTATTTTCATTTAATAAAATAATAAAACATTTCTGTCTCTTCTAGAATTATACAATAATATAATAATTAATTTATATATACCGTTGGCTAACGGGGACGTTCAACACGCTACTCGCGGTCACCCATCCGAGTTTGGAAATTATTTTCAGAGGTATTTTATTTGGATTTATTGGTTTACCATTGTTTCGGCTCTCCAGCCATCTTCAAAATCCTAAATATAAACATATTTTACAAAAGTATAAAAATTTTTTTAATCTACATGTTTCAAAACCATGTTATGTTATATGTTACCCATGTTATGTCATATGTTTTAAAACATACAAATAATTGTATCACATGTTATGTTTTAAAACATATACAAATAATTGTATCACATGTTATGTTTTATGTTTTAAAACATACACAAATAATTGTATCATATGTATATAGATAGTATTTTTCCCTCAGTGACTAGCTTATCAGATGTTGTCCCATCCATCTATAGAATGGCTTCTAATGCAATTTTATAAGTTTGTAAAACGCTCCACAATCGTATAATTTGATGCACTGAGGATGGTTTGCGTTAAGCATACCGAAATATCTCTAAATAAATTATTTTTACGTGGAAAGCAGTCGCTGATTATATATTTTTTCTCCAAAACTTTAATTGTACTAGAAATTCGATTATCCGGATTTTTAAAATGCTCAATTATCCGCTCGCTAGAGAGGCTTGTTGGTGGATTAAATTTTTTTTTTATGTAGAAACATTTTTCTCTGCGGAAAATAATATAATTAAAGTTGAAAATGTTTTTAAGATTATTTCCCAGAATTCCATTGAAAATAAAGTTTAAAAGATGTTTTGAATTTAAGAGCAACAAAAAAAAAAAAAAAAAAAAAATTCAAATGATTTATTCCAAGCAATTTTTCTAATACTTGAGATTCCTATTTAAATTTTTTCTTGGTAGAGTTTGCATTATTATAAAATTCAAAATAAGATTTTGCAAATTGTATAAATTTTCAGCTTTGTATTGTTTGTATTATAAATTCTTTCGTTGTTATTGTTAAATATACAGTATTCTTCAATTAAATGGTTGAACAAATACAAACCTTTGATTTAAAGGCTTTATTTAATTTCTTTTATCCTTTTTTTTAATCTTAAATAATAAATACCCATTGAATAAATTAGGTTTGATTAACGTTGATGTATTTATTTATTTAATGCAAATCAAAGGTGGATTCAATTCCTCTTTTTCTGCTTTGTGTATACTCTATAGTACTGGCTGCTAGCAGTAGCCAATATTTATTTTGCCATTGGCTATTCTTTCTTGACTTTAGTTAGTTGTTCTATTTGCATTGTAAATAATTTTTTTATTTCATTTTAACAAATGTTAAATTTTAGAAAGAAATATTTATATCCAGTAATCAATTAATGTTTTTTATATGGATACAAAAAAAGTTGATTAGATAAAAAAAAAAAATTTATTATTCCACCTTTTTATTTTTTATTTTATTTTAGTAAAATATGATTTTTAATTTACATCCAATTTTTATTGTTTTAATAGAAATATGGTATGAATAATAATGCCGATAAAAAAGATTAATAAATAATCCTGGTGATAATTCTAATTTGAAATTACGGGAACAAACTTGTATTAATATTTTTTGTTTAAAATTAAGACCGGAATTTGTTCTGTTTGTTTGCTCTGTCAGTAAACTTGGTTATAGTTAGAGTGTCCTCAGACCGTCCCCCGGTAACCATCGATACGATAAAATAATATATAACAGGGGGATGTAGAGTAGATGTTGAAGAGAAAAAAAAAAGAATATGCAGCCAATGTAGCTTCTTTATTGAGATTATTCTTGTACATGAAGCCCTCTCGTCTTGAGGAAAGTACATATATATGCTTTGTTGAGACAGCCCCACCTCTGATGATGGTCCAAACTTAGAACCGAAAAGTTAGCCGTGGGCTGATCTCAATAAAGAAAGTTCAATGGCTGCATTTTCTTGTTTTTTTTTTTCTTTCTTCAACATTAATATATACGTTAAAACCCCTAAATAGCCGCAGTAGCCCAAAGGAATAAGTAAAAAAAAACTTGCTTATAAAATATCCAGTATGAATACGTAGGCAAAATTTTAAAAAACCTATCGCACTAGAAAATTAAAACACAAATCTTATCATATCTCTAAAAGCATATTTCCTAATATCTCTTCATCTCTCTAATATCTCTCTTGAATACGTTGAGGAGTAACTTTCATGGGAATAATACTTAGGTGGGTTCCCCTTTCCTTCCTAAAGAGGAGGCATCTCTTGGGGTGAATTCGAACCCGAGTTGTCCTTAATTAAGAACTGCTTTATTACTCTAAGTAAAACACATAGCCCGTTGGACTTGGTGTAGTAGCGTGCTTGCCTTCTATACCAAGGATCGCGGGTTCAGATCCCAGGTAATCCGAGGATTTTATTTAAGCCATTTGGATACCAAATAGCTGGACCCCAAATGAATATATGCCTATATTATAAATACGAATATCGCCTAAGTTGCTGAAAAGACTATGTATGTGAATGTGAGTGGGAAAAAAGTGTGTGTGTTAAAAAAAATAAATAAAACACATAAGAAATTAAGGCCCGTGACACTTTGAGACCTAAGCGGAGCAGACAGGACAGCCCAATTTCTGTACTTTGTATTTTTGTACTTTAGGTGGTGAGAATCGCGAATTGAAACGCTGAACAGTTCTGCTCTAGATGTGGCCTGCCTGTAGATCTGCGTTGTTTTTGAAACTACACACCTAGCCTAGCATCGTCAAACTATGGGCGAAAATGCAGCGAAGATAACTGTGTTACGCAATTGTTTCTGTTCTCACCTGTCCTGTAGTGACACACACGCTAAATATTAAATAATTTTTTCATAATATTTGTTTTTAATAGAATAGAAAAGTTTGATATTTTTAATAAAATAAATACAAAAGATGATTTACTCATCAAAAAGTGTTGATTATAAAAAAGAAAAAAATATGTTCTCTTATATAAAATGAATGAATGAACCTCTAGATAAAAGTAAATTGAATTCATTTTTCCATATCTTTTAACCTCCTTCCCCTTGAATACTTTGCTTGATTTAGAAGAGATGAGATTAAATCCAAGATATATTAGCAGAAATAAAATGGCGAAAGAAGATGGAAGGAAGAAGGAAGATGCCTGGTTGTGGTGAAGAAGGAGGAGAAGAAGAAGAAGAAGGAAACGATTAATTACTTTGCACAGACTCAAATGGGCCTTCTGCAAAAGGGCTTTAAGTGTGAGGTTTACTTCCGTCGCAACGCAATTTGTTTCATCTTTTTACTTCCGGGGCCTATTGCATTGCGATTTTTTCTTTTAGATTTAGTATTTATTTCTTTAAAAAATTAATTGACGAGTTTGTTTTTTGTTTTGTAATATCATTTCAAAGCTAAATAACGGAAATTATGCAACTGTTATCCAGCGATTATCATAAAATGCACCAATAGTCAGGGACTAAAAAAAATGCACAATGTTAGGTAATATTTATGCAGGCCTCAAGGGCGGATCCAGAGGAGTTTCTCGGGGGGGGGGGGGGGGGTAATCTGGTGTGATCGTCGCACAGCACACTATTTTTTCTTAATTTCGGTAATTTAAAGGCGCATTCTGTACTTATTTGCTAGAATACAAATACATTCATTTGTTTCACAAATTCATTTGTTTATATATACCCTTTTTTTAATGACACCTGTATGATTTTGTTTTGATTTTTTATCAAAATTAACGAATATTTTCTATTTCTTCTGGTGATTATTCCAAAAACTATTCAGTTTTCGTAAAAATGTCAAAGAATAAAAACTTTTTAAAATAGAGTATTTTATCATAATATAACAAAAAAATTGAAAATTTCAAAATTTTTGAAAAAACTTTTTAAGTAAAGTACTACTTCCAAGTGACGTATTTACTCCAAAAGTTGATAGAAATCTACAATTTTAGTGTAAGGAGCATATACCAAATTTTATCGATCTAGCTGCTTTGGTTTTTAAGCAATCGTGTTCACACACACACCCAGACGTAATTCCAAAAGAATATACGAGAAAGTCTCGGGGAAGTCAATCCCCATATTTTTTAATAATAATAAAAAACACTTAGAAACCTCTTACCTCTTGACATTTTTTAATAGAGGTTTCTAAGTGTTTTCTATGGCTTTTGTTTCAGCACGATTTTCCTAGAAAGGTTCCCTTCTCTTTTTCCTACCCCTACCCTTCAAGCCACTCTGACTACCCCAGTTGAAAAGTAATGCGATTCTAGTCCATTCAGTATGTAATTCACTTCTGAAGATGACACATATGGTGTCGAAATGCGCATAAACTGTTAATATTAAATTAATATATCATTGAAACCAGTGGCGGCGCGTCCACTAGGCAAACTAGGCGGCCGCCTAGGGCGGCAACCTGGAGAGGGCGGCAAAAAGGGAAAAATAAAAAATAAATTTTGGTTCTGCGGGCGGCGAAAATTTAGCGTCTCTAAAGGTAAAAAATTTTGGCGGCACACGGGAAAAAATTTTGGTTCCGCGAAAAAAAAAAAAAAAAAAAAATCGCAGAAAAATTTTTGAGATCGGGGAAAATTTTAAGGAGGGGGCGGCAAATTAAATTTTTAAAGTTTTTTTTGGGGGGGGGGGGCGCAAAAAAAATATCTTGTCTAGGGCGGCAAAATAGCTTGCGCCGGCCCTGATTGAAACATAAAACCTTGTGTACTTAAATTTAATACTCCTATTAAAAATTTTATTTTAATGATCCTTCATTAAAATCTAAAATGAAAATTATAGAAATGACAATTCTATTAAGAATGAATCAGAGCGCAAGCGGCTAAAGAGAATCTAAAATTGACTTAAATAATTCGCTACTCCTGAACGAGACGAGACTATTTATATTAAACGAAATATAAATAAACATGAAAAAATTAAAGTATAATTAAAGCAATCCATCTGCTTTAAGAAAATATTTATTAACCTCTTTACAATTCAGGATGTTTTACTCCATTTACCGATTAACTTATAATTAATTCAAAAACTGTACGCCTCTTTAAAAATCTGGTGTGACTGGTCGCAAAGCACTATACTTACCTTCGGTAATCGAAAGTTGTGTTTTGTGCTTGTCACACCAGATTTTTTGTGTCGAGATATATTTAGTTTCCGCCGATATATTAGAATTTTTTTTTTTTTTTTAAACATTCACACTTTTTCTCATTCACACTCACACTCCACACACATTCATACAGTCTTTTCGGCAACTTAGGCCATTTAAGACTTTGACGATAACCGTTGTAAGTATAATATATATATTGTGGGGTCAGGCATTCTTATTTAAGCCATCTGGTATCCAAATGGCTTAAATAAAATCATCGGACTGCCTGGGTCCGAACCCGCGACGTTTGGTATAGGAGGTAGGCACGCACCTACTACGCCAAACTCGGGGGCATATTAGAATTCAAGATGTAAAATTTATAAACATGGGAAAATATTTATATTTTGTTACTATGGCAACCATTTCTCCTTTCTGTCCTATAAAGTACTAGAGTAAAGTGTGCTTCAAAGACTTCAAGAACAAAATGAGAATATACATTTTAAAAAGCATCTAAAAAATAATTGATTTATGAATTTTAATCAAAAACGTTATACTTTGAGAAATTCGAAAAAAAAAAAACTGGAAAAGTACATCAGTAAAGTACTAGTACTTTTTGGATTTTGTTCAAAAGCTTCTTTTAACAGAACACAACTTTCTCTCTCCGAAGGGTAAAAGAAAGTTGTGTGCTGTGCCACCAGTCAGTCACCAGTATATATGGCATCTCTTCTTTTCAAGTTTATCAATTTTTCATCGGAATTTTCCATTTTCAAATCACAACGCTCCTTATTTTATTTATCTTAAAAAAGCTGATCTTTGATCGCGAAGTTCTAACTTTACACGAACTCAACATCTGTCAATTATGTTAGTTTATGTGACATTCAATATATATACGTATATAATAGTAATATAATGATTATTGACACGTGTTTTCGATAATCTACAATTTTTTTTTTAAATATATACCATATTTCCGGACAGAGGGAGTATTTATTTAGTAGGCTAGTAGCCTTCATGATTCTTTACGATTATTATATAATAATAATTATTATTATTAATGATCAATAAAAAAAGTTAATGGCAATTTATTTAAAATAATTTAGCTTTGAAAAGAATATAATAAAACCTATTAAGGCTACAGTTTTACGTGAATTTTTATATATAACTAGTCGTTTTTTTTTTCGGCATTGAAGCCCATTTAGACTCTATTTATTTCAATGGCCACCAATCCAAATGAAATAAATTGTCGCACGAGATGGGATGAGAACCCGCGACCCTTGGTACAAATAGCCAGCATGCTAACCACTACACCAAGACCCGAGGGCTAGAATTCAAGATACACACACACACAGTCCGTTTTGTGGGATCCACTTTTTAGGACTCAGGGAACATCAAAACATCCATCATAATCTTGGCATCGAATCTTTGACATTAATCCAAAACTTTCTCACTATATACAGGGTGTTTGTAAAAGAATATCTGGGTTTTAACTCTTTATAATATCTATTACATTAAACTTACTAGTTATAAATGATATGTCAAATGAAAAAGCAACTCAAACAGTTTTACCAAGAACCTTATAAATGTTCAATGTGACTACCTTTTGTCACAAGACACGCATAAAGTCTATAGCCGAGTTCTTCCCAAACGTTGATAAGTGTGTTTTCAGTAATTGTAGCACAAGCTGCTTCAATCCGGTTTCTTAATTCAGGGAAGACAGCTGGTAGCGCAGGCATGTACACACGATCCTTGATGAAACCCCAAAAGTAAAAATCGCATGGCGTTAGGTCATGAGAACGTGAAGGCCATGCATAGCAAGCCCTGTCATTGGGGTCCTTGCGGCCTATCCAGCGCTCAGGTACAGTGACGTTCAACCAATCGCGTACTTCGTTATGCCAGTGAGGTAGCGCACCATCTTGCTGGAAAATGAAGTTCTCTGGCTCATTTTCTTCCAACTGAGGAAAGAGCCATTGATGTAGTGTATCAAGATAAGAGGTGCCACTTACAGTAGGTTCACCCAAAAAGTAAGGCCCATAAATTTTTCGCCGGGATAAGGCACAAAAAACATTCACTTTAGGAGAAGCTCGTTGCTTTTGTACCATCTCGTGAGGATTCGCTCTCTAGCGGATTGCGGCAGAAACATTGCACGCACATGCGCGCTGGTACCAACAAACAAACTGTTTGAGCTGCTCTTTCATTTGACATATCATTTATAACTGTAAGTTTAATGTAATAGATATTATAAAGAGTTAAAACCCCGATATTCTTTTATAAACACCCTGATATATATATATATATATATATACAGTAATATACAGTAGAACCTCTGTAATTCGAACCTCGAAAAGTCGAAAAACCTCCAAAACTTGAAGAAATGTTTAGTTCCCTTCCCCCCAAGTTCTAAAACCCACATTTCTCGAAATCTCAAACCTCTATAGGTACGTAAAACTGTATTTACGTACATATTTACTTCTATAACTCGAAAAAATGAATTGGACCTCTGTATCTCGAACTCAGCGATCTAATGAATAAAATAAGAGTAGGCCTACGTGTAGGCCTATATAATAAATATAACAATGTATATAATATTATTTTAACATTCTCACTGAACAAGTCAATGAATAACACACCCATAAAGAAAATACATAATAAATGTATTGTGCCCTTTTAACAACTCCTGGACAAATACAATTTGTAAGTGTTATCTTATATTGTTTAAAAAAATTTTTCTATCTATTCTATATTAATGTGTTATATTATGTATTTCTTGTGTAAGAAAGACTGATGATGAGGAAATAAAGTTTTCTCGAAACGTCTCATTAATTGTAACAAAATCGGAGGCTTTAATTTTGGCTGCACCTGCTTCCTTCCTTGTGCATAAATCAACAGCCACGTACTTCATTGGTTATATATAGTATAATAAATATAACAAGCGAATAAATACTGTATATTTATTGACTCTAGAACTTGGATTTTTATTTATTTCAGGTTTTTAACTCAAAATTAATTAGAATAAATCTTAACCTCTTTAAGTCAAAATCCTTCATAAGTCAAAAACTCTATAACTAGAACATTTTGGCGTATTCCTCGAAGTTCGACTGTATATATTAATATATTAACATATGGTAAGAGAAAGTAAAAATAATATATAATAACTGTTATATATTTAATAGGCTAATAGTTCTATTATTCTACATTCTTTACGATCATTATATAATAATAATAATGATGAATAAAAAAAGTTAATGACAATTAATTTGTTTAGCTTTAAAAAAAACATAATTAGGTCTATTATGGGTATTATGTGAATTTATATATAAAAACACAGAATAATGAAATATGTTTCATTAAATCGATGGAGATGAAGGTTTTATTTGCGTTAGTGGTGTGCATTTTTTCTGTGTACGGAGTAAGTTTTTGGATGAATAGAAATTGGAGTAGTTTATTTAAATTATATATTCTTTTTGTTTTAGAAAAGGACGTGGAAATTCATTCTGGAAGATGCAGGATTACAATCTCATTCAAAATCTATTAAAATACACCATTGCTATGTGGATGTCAATGACAAAGGAGAGAACTATTTGAAACTTAAAATTGAAACTTATGATGAATTCAATAGTACATTTGAGGTATAAATATTTGTGAATTCAAACACAATCAACGTTTCTTTAGTTATAACAAAAACGTTAAACGTTGCTCAATATATCATATAAATCAAAATTGAAACGTTGCGTAATAACATATTTTTTATTGCTTTTTGAAAACCAATTATTATTGCCAAACAATTGCACAGCATTGCTGTTTGTAGATGGCCGTACGGAAAATCAATTTTATTCTAAGGACCGTCGGCCAAAAATAAACAACTTTGCGTATTATCCGTTTATTTGTTGATATTTCGATCTCATTGAGATGAAATCATCCTCAGTACAATCCACAGATGTTTTGCAAACGTCAATTTTACAGCTTTACAGTCTATATTTAAGTTAAAGTCAATAAATAATTCATTTTACTTTCTCTTACATATATATGTATTTCAACCTCCTAGCTCAATTCCTTCATGCTTTAAATTGAACACACACACATCCGACACAGACAGGCCATGTCGCGAAAACCACTTTTTTTGATTCAGGGGACCTCAAAACTTGTATATCCATCAAATTCTCGACATCGAATTTTTGACATGAATCCAATACTTTCTCTCTCTATATATTAACAAATATAGAGGTAAGAGAAAGTAAAAAAAGTATAGAATATAATTACCCTTAATAACGAACAATATTATTATATATTATAAAGTACGAGTAGCAACCCTAAGTGCATTAGAAGCTCTTCAGGCGGCTTCAATAAGTGCCTACAGATGGAAAATTCCTTTATCTGATAGAGTTTATCATTACTATATATAAGGCGCCAGCCACTGACTTCCTGTGTGAAGTGTGTATGTGCCTGTCAGGGCGCTGAATGACCAGAAAAAAGGAAGTGGAGTTAGAGAGGGAAATTTAAAACTTTAAAATTTTGCAATTGCTCGCCGAGGCGCGAATTCTCCAAACCGCTGGCCGAAGGCGAGCAAGTGGGTCCAGGGGGCGTAACCCCCTGGCAAGTGGTAATATAACTGATCAAAATCATTTCAACTTTCGTTTTAAGAATAATTTGATCTTTTGTAGTTGTTTTCTGCGATATTTAAGGTTGTTCGGATAGTACCCCGTAAGTCATAATAGGATCTAATTTTTTTTTTAATAAAATGAAAAATTTGAATGCATAAATTCATTATTATAATTTAATAGTGACCTATCATAGTTTATAATTGTATTAAGTTAATAATTTAATTACCAAAAATAATAAATGAATGACTTTTGACTCAAGTATTTCTTTCCATAACATAGATCTGGCAACATTGCATTTATTAGCTATTTATTTTAAATCTTAAAAGCCTTCAATTTTATTTTATTTAATATATTACACTGATTAATGCAAATCAGTTTAAATACAATGGACAATTTGAGAAAAAAAATATCGTAAAATGGAAAAAAATGTAATTGACAGAGAGAATTGAGTATTATTTTATGCGACGTTGCCACACTGGTCTGAGTCTCGTGACTTCCTTATTTTTAAATTTGGCCTACTGTCATTTTAGAGAATTTTTTGACTTTCTTGTTAATATATCTTTAAAAGCCCCCGTCAGAAACTTTTGATTTTATTTTGAACGTATTCTACAGAAGTTAATTGATAAAAATGTAAGTTTTTTTTTCTTGTATCTATTGCAGGAGTGGCTATATCATTCGATATGTGTGCTTTTGGTCGACATTCCCCATAGACTACATGTTCAATTTCAATTTTTTAATAATTAATTACACTATAACCCTGCGTCAGATCTGCTTCAAAATTTAATTTTATACGTATGTGATATTGATTAATAACATATTAAAAAAAAAAAAAAAAAAATTAGTTTTTAATATAATCAAGTGCTTTAATGTCCGAACGACCTTAATTCCTTTCAAAAGTTAAAACTAAAGTGGTGTAAATTTGGGGTACTATAGGCTATAGAAAAATTTGGACTAGGTTATCATGAAAATATATCTTCAAAATCATTTAAGTCTACCGAGCTGAAACCTCCCGAGTCCCCCCCTTGCTACATGCCTGTTTAGCTGCGAATTAATATAATATTCCACTAAAAAAAAAGTTCCGGCATAGTAACCTTGTGAAACTGTTAACTTGTTTTATTTCAGTGTCAAGTTGAAATTATGGAAAAAAAACGAGGAACTTGGACTAAATGTTTATTTTCAATGCCGAGAGTCAAATGCTGCCAGGTATTAGAAAGCGATAAATTATTAGGTCCTGATGTGAGGGAACAGTTTAATGTTTTTAAATGCCCAGTTCCTAAGGTAAAATCCAAATCAGATAATTTTCTTTTTTTAATTATTAATTACTTTTTTTATAGGGAGTATATGAACTCAAAGAATTTTACTTGAATGAAGAGCGATTTCCAGAATTTTTCCCAGGAAACGAATGGAGAGTTAATGTTTTTAGTTATGAGGGTTCAGGAAAGAAAGCTAGAGTTTCTGGAAGTTTCACAGCAAGAGTAGATCGTTCAAAGGCCTTTAAGATGGGATAAATTATGTCTAGAAAAACATCTTATTCATATAATATAATAAAGAATATAAATTTAATTTAATTTTAAATCTTTTTTGGTTGCCTAAGTTATCGATATATGAGGAGAAAAATTCTTTTTTCGATGGCTTCTGGCGAGCATTCGAGGCACTTTTTTAATCTGGACCACCCATCCAGATCTTGACCACTGATGGGCATTGCTTGTTGTCATATATATATTGTAAAGAATTTGAATTTAGATTTGAAAATAAAATTTATGTTGCTGAAATTTAACCTTTTTTATTTCTTAACAGTAATTAGCAATAATTTATTTGATATAAATTCAAATTAGTCATACTCGGTGGTGTTTTGGGGGGAATGTTAACCTTCTTCAATAAGAGGTGAATGGCAATTTGATCGTGAAAGATTTTTCATTAAATAAAAATTGTTACTCAATGTAAACAAAATCTTAAGTACGAATAGGGTATTTGACTTATTTTGAAAAATCATTTTAAATTATTCTTTGTTGGTAGAGAGGATATCGAAAAAAAGTATCGATACTTGTACTTAATATCGTATCAATACCAGTAAGTATCTAGTATTTTTTTTAAGAATGAGTATTTTTCTTTTTTAAGTCTTCTCGGCATCTCAAGGCTCAACAAGTATTTCCATAAAAATCTAGACATCGAATTTTTGACATTTTTTTTAAACACCACAAATGGGCGTAGCGGGGGGGGGGGGGGGGGTCCCCCTAATAAAAAAAAAAAAAAAAATTTTTTTTTTTCTTTTTTTTTTTTTTTTAAAACACATCCACACAGTCTTTTCGGCAACTCAGGCCATATAAGACTTAACGATACTCATTATTTATTAATATTTTGGGGTCCAGGCATGTTTATTTAAGCCATTTGGATACCAAAGGCTAAATAAAATCATCGAATTGCCTGGCATCCAAACCCGCGACCCTTGGTATAGAAGGCCAGCACGCTAGCACTTACACCAAGGCCCGAGGGCTGAATTTTCGACATGAATTCAATATTTTCTTTCTTATAGAAAATAAATTCGACATCTCATTTGTGTGTGCTGCTAACAAATAAATCTCATCTGACATTTATTTATTTTTTTCTCTTTCTCTCTATTAAATGCATGCATGTATAAAATTATTTATTCAAATGTCGCTGGAGGGTTAAAAAGCCCTTAACAAACATATTTCTTGGCTTGGTATATTTATCCACTTAGAATAATAAACCGTTTCTTTATTTAATAATTTGCATCGACATCTGGGGCTGCATTTAAATAAGGAGGGTTTTCAAATCAATGAGAAAGTTTCTTGATTAAGAACCACTTGGATTAAGAAAGGAGAAGAGAGGGAAAGAGAGGATGGATAATTTCATGGATGAGATGGTTCCAAGTTATGTTATTTTTTAAATAAAAGGTTTTGCAATTTTTTTTTTTTTTATATTATAATCCTCTTTTAGTTTTGTGAAATTGATTTTGTTTATGTATTGATATCACCTTCAGCCCTAAAAGGAATTTAAGAAAATTTTAATAATCATGTACGATTTCTTTTTCTTTAGTTTAGCGGTGAATTAATCATCCAAGAGTCTGTTTCACGGTGAATTATTAAATTTGTAAAAATTTCAATATCTATCATTGATGTGGCGCCAAGACATGGTGAAAAAAAAATTTGGATTTTAGATATATCAAAATATTAAATTAATAAAAATAAAAAACGATTTTAGTGTAGTCCAGTTTCAATCAAATAAAGGAATTTGAACACCGGACTACACTAAAATTTTATTATTTTTATTAAATAAATAGGAAGCTAGATAAATTCTTGGAGGTTAGTTAATGGAAATTTTGAAGAAACAAATAATCTTGATTTTTTTTCAGAGCATTTTAGCTTACAAGTTTTTGCCCAAGAAGCACCTGTTTTGGCAAATTGCCTTCATCAGAGACATAAACTGTACAAAATTAGCACAAGACGAATCACATGAGTTTGCTTTTACGTATATAACAATAAAAAATAATTTTTATATAGGCCTAAGTAAAATTAAAATTAGTTTTACCTTTCCCTAAATATTAGCATTTAGTGATTCAACAATTTTAAAAATGAAATTATTATTACTCTTTTTAGTTCAATTTAAATGAAAATATTTTTTTTTAAACCTTTCAATCTTTTCAAGTAAAGATATCAAAAAAGTAAAAGGGATTGAATGACCCATAATACAAAGTTTCTGCTCCCTATGCACATCTGAAAGTCTTGAAAATTGACTAATTCGAGTAGCGAATAAAGTATCACATTAGTTTGGTCTAATTTTAATATAATGTGTTGCACAATACGAAATTTAGGACCTCTAGCTCATAGGGAAGTGTCTTAAAAATTGGCTAAAAATTGATGACCTTGAAAAAGCAAGTTAAATAAAAGCATTTAATAATTCAAAAAGAAATTCAAAGAACAAAATTAATATTTGCCTCGAAAATGTGAATCTTACATTTTAGAATCCCCGCTTGAGTTGGGGGGAAAGATGATTATAAAAAAATATCTCTCACACTCAAGAAGGACATGAAAGAGGCAGGACTAGGTTCCTGTGAGTTGGATTTAAAATAAAATAAAATAAATTTCGAAGTAGCTCCTGTGGTAGAGTTTTTGCCTCTTGTGCTAGAGGTCAGGGGTTCGCATTCAGTCTCACGCTACAAAAATTTATATTCAATTAAATTGACTACCGACAATAATTTATCAACAATTTTACTCTTTATTTTTAATTTAATTATTATACTCTACTTGTTTTAACTTTATTCTACAAATAATTCTTTAAATATTGGAGAAGAGGTGTAGAATTCAAAAGATATCCGTCAAATCGGATATAAAAAGTTTATGTGCAATTTTTAAGTATCGGATTCCAATTGGACTATAACTAACGAGAGATTCACAGTTACAAATTTGATTTAAAAAAATCCAATTGGAAAAAAAAAAAAAAAAGTGAGAGACAATTCGAAACTGATCAGATTTCCGTATGAATAAATTACTTCAATTTAATCAACCTCATTTTATTCATTCTATTTTTTTTTCCTTTTGAAAATATAAATTATGTCCGACGAAGTTAAAATATAATCAATGAAATTACATTGAAAATTAGAAAAAAATAAAGCAGTATTATTTTATAATGAACCTAATTATTATATTATAGTTATATTGAGTATTCAATTCAGTATTTTACATGAATTTTAATTTTTTTTTTCTAAAATTCATGATTTAACCTGAATTCAAATCATCTTCAGCGTTAATGTATGTTTTTTACATGGAGAAATCACCCGACTTCAATTCTGCTTCAAAACGGGAATTTATAAATGTATGATTTTAATATAAATGAAATTAGCATATTTCTTTTATCTTACTAATGTAAATATTTTTATTGGTCAATGGAATAATAATACGATTTTTAGAACAAATTTTAGATTATATTTTCTAAAGCTTCTCGTTATATGGATAAAATAATATGGAATATAATATCAATATATGGAATGTTATTTATATATAATCCTCTAGTGTTGACTGATAACATTCACAATGGATTTAAATGGCAAAGATTTTAATGGAAAAATTAAAATTTAACGGGATTTGTTTAGCGTTAGTTACGAAGCTTAGGACAGTGAAATGAGAATTAAAAATTTTATCTAATTTCTTCCTTGTTAAGCCCTCTTAGAGAATGTCCACGGGACGTAGGGCCGGCCATATCAAAGTATTCTTCACGTGTAAAATAATAAATCTCATACAGGTAGTTCTATTCTCTAAAAACAGACGTTAAAATTTAAAATAAACAAATGGGTGTTAAAAAGTATTGTAAAAACAATCAGCGTTAAAAAAATGCTATTAAAAATCACTTGCTTGCCTCAAATAGCTATTCTGTAAACAAAAACTTTAAAGCCAAAGCGTTAACATTCAGTAAATAGTGTTAAAAATTAATGCCATGTCTAGGGAGTACCTATAATATTTTAACGTCGTGTTTAAAATAAAAAATGGCGACCTTAACCTAAAAAGTAAGGTTATGATTTTGATAGCTTTGAAATAAAAACCAAGGTCTTTAAAATACACAGGTTGGCCAGAAACTAGTAAATAAACAACTTTCCGTTCACAGTTTTTGATTGGTCCACGTCATGAAGCTCCTCCTTGCTTGTATTTTTCTATTTGGCAGCGATGTTGACTGCACATAACCTAGTTCACATTCATTTTGTTTAATTTGCAAATTGTATAGTTTCTGACTAAACTAATTTAGACCCTGGTATTTATTCTGCTTTATTAATAATATCCTGAATATAAATATTTATAAATGGTTTGGTTCAAAAGATCTTTTACAAAATGAGGAGCTCCATGACGTCACTCTCTTGGAATGGGAAAAATGTAAACAAACCGAGTTTGACCCCCCCCCCCCTGATAAAAGCAGCGTGTTAACGTCGCTGTTAAAACTTTGTTTAGAGAATAACATTTTTTTTAACGCTGATTATTTTTAATACATTACTTTTTAACACCCATTTGTTTATTTTAAATTTTAACGTCTGTTTTTAGAGAATAGACTTGATAGGCTCTTGACGAAATATTTCAGACATTACCAGCATTTTGAGTTTATCGGTAGTAAATTTTTACGTGTTGACATATAGGTCTTAAATGAAATTTAAAAAAAAAAAATTCGATGATGAAAAACCAGCTAGATTGAAGATAAAGTCTGAAATATTTCTTTAAGAGCCAAAAAAATTATAGGCATGGAGGATTTTACGTATACTCTGGCATTTATTCCATCTAAAGAACGAGCGAAACAAAAAAAAAAGACCACTTATAAAAATGTTATTAAAAATATTTTAGAATAATTCTTAAACTAAAATTAACATTCAGAAAGCATGTTAAAACGTCAAAAAGCAAAAAATAAATCTTAATTAACTATCTTCATCTTTTTCTCGACTAATTCACTCAAATAAAGACTTGGAAGCGAAGGACCTTCTCTCTTTTCTCTATTTAGCTTGAGGCCAAGTGAAGACAGCAAGCAGCAAGCAAGAGAGGGGGGGGGTATTATTTGAAATTTGAAAGAGGTAGAGACTTGGCTAAGATGAAGCTATACTTATCTGAAGAGGTGCTTTTAAATGTAAATGACATTAGAGAGACAGACAGACAGACAGACAGAAGCAGGCAGGCAGGCAGGCCTCATTTCCATCCATGGCAGCAGCCCGAGCCAAAAGGACTTGGCCTAAACAAGACATTCAATCTCGTCAACTCTTTCAATTAAAATAACAAGGCATTGCTTTTAAAAGCCATGTTTAAAAAAAAACTTACAATTTATTCAAATTATTTTAAAAATACTTTTTTTAGACTCGATTCTTGATAACGATGTCAATTCACTTTGTTTTGTTAATATCTTATTGCTATCAGGGCTTTCACAGATGGTCACCCATCTGAGCTTCACACTTGCTTTACCCTACCTTTATCAGAGAGATCTCTATACATATCATACCGGTTACTTGTCCATATTTATACAAAGGGGAGATATCAAACACTTCTCATGTGTTTATATTGAATTTATTTCTTAACTATTTCATTGATTTTATACTATTTTGCAGAAATCAGAGAAGCTGCTGATTTCGAGTTGCTTTACAACTCGGGTTCAAATCCCACTTGTCGTGGAAATTTTCAAACATTGTCAATGTCTCCTCGGTCTCTCTGTAATTGGAGTTTTTTTTGCAATTAAAGTACATTGGTGATTAAAGGTAAGAAAAAAAGTACATAGGTAGTGTTAAAATAAAATATCATTTTTCTTAAGCATTATTTTTAAAAACATATTTTTTATTGCTTTTCGCAAGTTTTATCAAATTATTATCATAGCTAAACAATTTCAGAGCATCTTTACATCTTTACAGTCTTTATTTATATTAAAGTAAATAAGTAATTCATTTTTTATAAGATTCAGAAACGCTTTGTTTCTTTTCTCTCGCCGTTTGCCATTCATCACAGAAGAAACTCTCTCTGTGAATGCTGATGTGGCAGGAATACAGTGGCGTAGCGAGGGGGGTCATCATGCCCCGGGCGCTACTCACAAAGGGGCGCCAAATGGCCAGCAAAACAAAACAAAATTGCTGGATAATTTTTATTTTTATTATAATTGATTTCTAGAAAATATATTTTAAATTTAGTGCTATAATTTTACATATAATATTATATGGTTTTCGAAAGGGGGGGGGGGGAGGGCGCTAAAAAGGTATTGACGCCACTGCAGGAATAGACATTAAAAGTGAAATTACTTTATACAAGTTTGAAAAATTATCATCAGTCTTATTAAATACAGTACTTGCTGCCATTTTTATGCAGTAGAAAATTTCGAAAAACTCAGAAAAATAAAGTATTTTTGCGTTCTTTATTGTTCTCTTAAAGTATAGAGTATAATTACCTGAAATAACGTACAATAAGGCCGGTAATCCTATCTACAACTCCAAAAAAACTGCAAGGCTCTAGTTTTTATAGTTTCTGATATTTTGATACGGAGAGATAACAGAGGACAGAGGATTCATAATTTTATCTATAGATACGAAAATAGATGTATCCATTGAGTAAAACAGACCCCTTGAGGGGGGGGGGGGGGGGGGGCCGGGGGGGGAGGCTAATTTAAAAGAGGTATTGAAAAATCAACTGGAATTTGTATTTATGTTAAGTCTAAGGAAATACATTTACAAATAAGAAAAGCAGTCAGGAATATCAACAAAGAAACTCGTGACTGAAAAGATTGAGTTTTCGATAAACGTATAAAAAGAATTTTATATATATATATATATATAATCCAATTTCTAAAACCATTTGAAAACGATTTTGTTTGAGAGTAGGAATCGGAGAAAATTTTATTTATATATGTAAAAAAAATAATTTTTTTTTTTTTTGATAAATCACTTTGAATTAATAAAAAAAATCTACATGAATGAATTAGAGATCAAAAGTAAAGAAACTCAGTGAGTGCTCCGAATTTTCCTTGATTGAGAAGAGATGAAAAAGATTCTTGGTTTCAATTCTGACACTATTTTAAATATGTATAATTACTTCTTTGAAATATTATAGTTCCATTGAAACCTTCTTTTTACGTATAAAGTAAGGAGTTATATACACGTGGTTACTCTAAAGAATTTAATAGCACAGGAGGTCTTTTAACGGCTCGTTAATTGGAGAAATACTCTTTGTAATAAAATGTCACACTTTTTTTGTCTTCTTTTTAACCAAGTTAATTTGGTACAAGTAAATAACTGCCTCTGGCCTGCTGAGATTTATGAATAGGCCTACTCCAATTTCAAAAGGAGGCAAACAATTTTTTAAATTAAATGTTTGATTATCCTGTAATCAGCTTAAAAAAAATGAGATAAATTGTTTTTAAATAGACGTACTTCTTTAATCAAATGCCTGATTATTTATGGAAGATATTAGAAATAAAAATGCACCGGAAAATATGTTACAAAACAAACAATTAAAAAAAAACGGAAATTAATCTCCTTAGGATATACTAAAAAAAGTAATAAAATACGGTAAAAATAAAAATTAATAAATTTTTAACTAGATGTATTCAGTACGTAAAAATAAATATTTATTTATTCCCTTGTTGATTTATAAAACAAGTAAAATATTATATTCTAAAGCGCTTTTTATTCTTTGATAAAAGGACCCCTAAATGAGTTTCCGCAAAATGTTTTTATAAACATTAATCGATAAACTTTCTTGGTAATGATAACAGAATATCATAAATATCGAAAATAGTATTTGTCGTAAATATCGGACCCCCCCAAGTATGAAGAGGAAATATATTGAAATTTAGATATAGGCCTATGAGTTTGAAATATCAATAAAGACTTAGTTGTGTGCTTTTTCGGCAAGTTTTTATAGCTAATATATATTTAGAGATATTGTTATGTTAGTAGGCATTTATAATAAATCAATGAGTAAGAAATTAAATAAAGTTACGATTATTAAGAAAAGAAAGTTTCATCTTAAGTTCAGTTTCAAAAATTCCACAATAAAATCGCTCTAATAATTTGTAATTGCCCTGTATGTAACGTAAATGCTGAATTGATATTTTTTTTTTAGAAAAAATTTTATTTTGGCCTTAGTAAAAGGATGAAGTCAATTAATAAATATGTTATATAAATTTAATAACAGATAAAAACAGATATTTTTATTTATTTAATTTCATGTTACTGCCTTAGAGACTATTTTACGACAAAAGAGTATACTTTACTCTCTTAAGGGGGTTCAGGAACGACGTCTAAACATATTTAAAAAAAAAACTAGACTAATAGGGTATAAGGAATTTTTCATTGCGGTTTTTTTTTAAATGAATTAAATTCTTAAGAGATTATTAGGACATCGAGCTATAATTTTTTTAATGACTTATTAAAAAATTATCGTAATTAATTTTTTTGTTATCAAGCAAATACAAAAAAACAATCTGTCCCAATAATCTTTAATTTTTTTTAAATTTAAAAATGAATTTATTGTTATTATTAATCACATATTAATTAAGAAATTTTTAAAATAAGCTTAGATGATTTATTTAAAAATCAACTGTCAAATTAGTTCAGCATTCTTGCAATAGATGGCAGGCTTGCTAACAGCCGATATAGTATTAGCCTATATCTGGCCTATATTTATATATTTTTATACTTCTATAAAAGATACATAATATAAAATAACATTTATATAGTATTTATTGTTAAAAGATCAATGAAAATCAACCAAATGCATTAAATATTATTAGCTACCATTCTGACATCTCTTGGCAAATTTTTGAAATACTTGATTTTTTTGGGCATACTTTTTATGACACACTACGCCATCTTATCGGGAAAAACATGCGTAACACCTTCGCTCCCGTTCCCCTTTAAGTCTATATATTATTTATGAAAATATGCTACTGGACAAAAAATTTTATATAGTCTAAAAGCCGCTATTTAATTGATTTACTTTAAACAAGACTTCTTTTTATTGGATATCAAGAATGACATTTATTTAGCCATGTCCAGAAGAAAACCATATCAGAGACAAAATTAATAAATTATAATATAAAAATATGAAGCCTATTTATTATATTAATAATACCAAGGATATATAATTCATGGAATATTCATTTTAATAGATTCCTATTACATATTTATTTGATCCTTTACCCTCCTCAACGCAAGCTCTCTTTTGTTCAAATTCAACAATTCCTCAATACTTGTTGAACAAATAGAGGCCCTGTTGAAAGTTAATCATAACTGAGATGCTTTCTGGTTATCCCCATAATACCTTTGATTTAGTTAGGATTTATGCTATCACTTGTTTGAAATGACTTTGTCGGAATTATCTCGGACGTTTTTGAAATTCTCCCTAAAATAGCTTGACTTGCTTGTTCTATTTCTATCTCTCTTGAATTTCACAGTCATAAAGTTTCATTTATATTAATAATAAATAGTGTATGAGCTTAAATGCTATAAAAAAAATATATTCATGCATAAAGGATAACCACGAATGATGGGAAAATAAATTTTGTCAATTTCGATCAAGATAAAAAAAATCTGAAATTCTAATTTAGTGGCTATTTTAATTAATATGAAATCTAACGATGTCGAAGAAGTAATTTTTGACTAAATAGATGATAGAAATAAAATAAAAAAAAGATTTTTAAAAAAATGCTTTTATTTAAATTGAACTAAAAAGAGAGAAATAAGAAAGAAATAATTTAATTGTTCTTGTTAAAATTTTTTAATATTTATGACTTAAAATAAAAGCGTGGGGCGCTTCGAAGTGATTCCGAGGCTCGCGCCCCATGCTTTTATTTTAAGTCATAAATATTAAAAAATTTTAACAAGAACAATTAAATTATTTCTTTCTTATTTCTCTCTTTTTAGTTCAATTTAAATAAAAGCATTTTTTTAAAAATCTTTTTTTTTATTTTATTTTTATTTTAAGCTTTTTAGTCTTTTAGTCTTATCAAAAATCATCAATATGATAAAGTACCACATTAGTTTGGCCTGTATTGATTTGGTTCAATTGAAAAATTATTCATTATCATAAAAAAATGACTCGTAAATATCAAAATTCAAAACTATAGTTAATAGGGCCTTATTTGCGTGAGGCTTCAAATAAAGTACCACATTAGTTTGGTCTATTTTGGTCAAAACCACCATATAGTGGCGTCATCAAAAATGACTCTTAAGTATTACATTTCACACCTCTAGCCCATCAGGAAGTCTTTTGAAATTACATTAATTCGCGAAGGGTTTCAAATAAAGTACCACATTAGTTTGGTCTATTTTGATCAAAACCACCATATAGTGGCGTCATCAAAAATGATCCTTAAGTATTACATTTCACACCTCTAGCCCATCGGGAAGTCTTTGGAAATTACATTAATTCGCGAAGGGTTTCAAATAAAGTACCACATTAGTTTGGTCTATTTTGATCAAAACCACCATATAGTGGCGTCATCAAAAATGATCCTTAAGTATTACATTTCACACCTCTAGCCCATCGGGAAGTCTTTGGATATTACATTAATTCGCGAAGGGTTTCAAATAAAGTACCACATTAGTTTGGTCTATTTTGATCAAAACCACCATATAGTGGCGTCATCAAAAATGATCCTTAAGTATTACATTTCACACCTCTAGCCCATCGGGAAGTCTTTGGAAATTACATTAATTCGCGAAGGGTTTCAAATAAAGTACCACATTAGTTTGGTCTATTTTGATCAAAACCACCATATAGTGGCGTCATCAAAAATGATCCTTAAGTATTACATTTCACACCTCTAGCCCATCGGGAAGTCTTTGGAAATTACATTAATTCGCGAAGGGTTTCAAATAAAGTACCACATTAGTTTGGTCTATTTTAATCAAAACCACCATATAGTGGCGTCATCAAAAATGACTCTTAAGTATTACATTTCACACCTCTAGCCCATCGGGAAGTCTTTTGAAATTACATTAATTCGCGAAGGGTTTCAAATAAAGTACCACATTAGTTTGGTCTATTTTGATCAAAACCACCATATAGTGGCGTCATCAAAAATGACTCTTAAGTATTACATTTCACACCTCTAGCCCATCGGGAAGTCTTTTGAAATTACATTAATTCACGAACGGTTTCAAATAAAGTACCACATTAGTTTGGTCCATTTTGGTAAAACCAAACTCAGAATTTGCGTCATCAAAAATGACTCTTAAATATCAAATTTCACACCTCTAGCTCATCGGGAAGTGTCCTTAACAAAGCCATAAAGTTGGTGACCTTGAAAGAGTAAGTTAAATAAAAGCATTTAAAAAGAGAAAAACAAAAAAAAAACACAATATATTCATACTACACTCTAGAGAAGTGAAACCTCTACGCAAAATTCATAGATAGATATAATTTTAAAACTATACAGATACATGTATTTTTATATATACAGGCTGTTTCAAAAAGGACTTTACAACTTTGAAAATTTATATTTTATTCAGTTATTGTAGTGTCAATTTGTTGGGAAACACAACAAGTTTTAACTCGTGTACTTCGTTAGTGCCACTGTCACGAGCACTAGCGGCAGTGGGTGTTAAAAATGGCTGCCTTCACCTGAGCGTGCTAGCTCTGTGTTTTGGTTTGAAGAATCAAAGTCATAAATGTTTTCTAAGAAGCTACAGAGCTATTTTTAGTGTTGTTTAAAGGGGAACACATCAAGTTTTATTTTTTTTTTTACCTCAAACTGAAGAGTTTGGGAAGAAATTGACTAACGTTGGGATGTGTAGAATATAACAAAAGGCCACATAGAACAAAGTTTGAGGTAAATAAACTTGTTGTGTTTCCATTTAAACAACACTAGCTTCTTTGAATAAATTTATATGACTTTGATTCTTCAAAACAAAACACTCAGCTCGGGTCCAGAGAAGGACATCTTTAACGCAACTATCGCTAGTGCTCGTGACAGTTGGATTCGGCACTATCGAACTAAGTGAGCCAAATCTTGGAGTGTTTCTGTACAAATCACCTCTGTAGGTTCTTTGAATAAAGTTATATGAATTTCCAAAGTCCTTTTTAAAATACCCCATATAAATTTTGGAAGTATATTAGCAAAAAGGAAGAAAAAAATATAACAATTATTACGTAGTTTTGAGTCATTTTCTAATTGTTAAACAAAGGCTTCCGGGTGTCAAACTCGGGATCTTATAATTTCTATGACATTCTAATCATATTTTTTTTTAATTTCCACCGCCAAAAATGCCAGGAGAACTTAACAAAAAAATTTTTCCATGTCAAAAAACGTTCTATTCATAATATCAATGCATTGATATCATCTAATGGAGAATTCGATTACTCTCTAAGGAAAAATTCTTTTTATTCAAGATGAGATCGTTCTGTATAAATTCATCACTTATCTTTTTCCCTCCGGTAAATTGCTCAGAGGTGAAATGTATTTTCTCTTCTTTTTTTTTTGTTATCTCAAATGAGTGCCGGAGCTAAATCACTCTATAAAACATTTCCTAAGAAAAAAAAACAAATATTTTAAAAACACCTTTAAATAGTTAGAAATCTTTTATTAAGGATTGACTCTGAGTATTTATCATTTTTAATCCTTGTCAATAAATAGACTTCGTCATAAATTTATTCATCCCCAACTTCAAAGCTGATAGTGAAGTCTTAGAGTATTTTATCCCCAGCTCAAATCTCTTCTTGTTTAATCCTGAATGTAATTAAACGATACTATTTCCGCCATATTAGCTTTAATCAATTTACTCGAGTATGTAATTGATCCAGATTGACTTTTAAGGTTTCAGTGTATTAATTCCATTTATCAAGAAAATGATTTACCCCCACAAGCCTTAGTGTGTATATGGTTTCAATAAGGCTACACATTTTCCAATTAAATTTGACATTTCATTGACATTTATTTAAATAAATCATAAAAAAAGTAATTTTATATTACTTTTATTAACATAAATCCATAAAAATATTTTATTTTAACCAATGAGATTTTCTTCTACTAAAGTCGAAGACGGAGAATATAAACGAGGATTTTTTTGGTTTTGTTTCAAGTGATTTGTCAATCTTTAGGCAACGTGTCGGTGGCAGTGATCTCAGGTTCAACCCAAACCCTTCAACTCTCTCTTTTCACGGTGCGATCAATCACCGGAAAATGCAGACAGTTGCCAAACTCCCACCACCGCCACAATTTTTACCAAAACACATATGAAAGTATCAAAGAGAATGGATATCATTGCGCGATATTTTTTTTTTTTTTACAAATTTGCATTCGATTTTTTTTATATGATTAGCCTACTTGAAATCATCTATTGATAAGGGAGAGTCTCATATTTCACACCCGGAGATTTTGGTTTGCCCTCAAAAATAGAGAAATTGATAAAATATTAAGCCCAAGTGGAAATGATTGATGGAAAATATCCAATCGTGATATGTCTGTCTCTTTCAGTTATATCGGCTTGGAAGAAAAGCGGAAAAAAAATCACTCATTTCTAACGCATTTTTTTTTTTGATTTTTGATTGCTAAAATGATTAAGACATTTATTTCTAATATTTATTCGATTTGGAAATATCCAAAATATTATTGAAATAGACTCACAATATTAAGCTATTTTAGTAAAACTTTATATTTTTCAATAAAAACTCTAAATATCCATTAATTTAATTATTTAAGTTCAAATGTTTGTTTGAATGATTCTATAAAACTCAAAAGAGATTCTGGACTAGAAAAAATAAGAAGAAATTCAGGGGAAGATCAAAAGGATGGAAGTTGGGAAATCTTGAATCAGCAGACTATTTTTTTCTAATAAAAATAGGAAAGATATAATAATAACTATAATTTAAAAAACATAAAGGGAAAATTTTCTAAAATGAATATGACTAAAAAATTGAAAAAATTAAAATACTACTCCATTAGTGGCTCACTTATAATAACTGTGCATCTAAAAGGTGGAGCCTCAATCAGAACGCCTTTTTAATTCGCTCACTAACCAATAGGAGGATGGACTGCGCAGTTGCTTGCGCAATGTTAGAAAAACAATAAAAGTGGGCGGAGTCAAAATCCCCTCCAGCATTCCCCTACTTAAGGCGTTTTGGATGCCTAACTCCCAGGCGTTATTTGTTTTTTACCTTAAACAAAGCCTCCATTTTGTTTTCTTTCGATATTTTGATGCCTGCTTATTATCACTACTGTATATTTGGTATTATCAATTTATTTTAATAGAATATGCGATTTTAAAATCTCAAAACTTCTTGTTAAGGGCGAGTGGCTTCCAAATTTGTAAGGAATTTTTTGATACGATTTTTTTTCCTTAAAGGACCATCATCCATACTGGCACAAAATTTTGAAAATTCAAAAGACTCCTTCTATGCATGGTCCTGAAGAAGGAGTCGTTTGAACTCCGAAAAGTAGACTCATGATCCGAATAAATTAGCCTGAATATCATCTTCAGATTTTTATTTATCTACAACCGAACTACTTTAGTAGCCCTACCTATTCCTCAATTTAAAGCAACAATATTATTAATATTTGTTCATCTCAGAAAAAGATGTCATTTACGAATGCAAGAGTGATTAGATAAAGCTTGGTCTAAATATGATGAGTCCTAATCTGATTGGATGATGGTGTGGACCCGGTAAGAGGATCAGTCCAGTCCTCTGCTTACTAGTGCATCCAATTTGGGGCTGGGGCATGGAGGGGGGGGGGGGCTTATACAGTTGGGCGGCTCCCTGAACACAGCAAACCCATTTGGCCTTTGACAGTTGCTCGCTTTTTTCTTTTATAAATGACACATTCTCGGAAAAAAATTATATAAGAAATGTTAATAATTATACCGCTTCTCTCTTGAAAAGCCTTTTTAAAAATTAATTATAAGCTTATAGGAGAAATATAAAATAGCAAAGTAAAAAATTTTGTTTTAATTTTCACAATTCATTTTTTTTCCTATAATAATATTTCCGAGAACCAGTTAAGAATTTCTTAAAATCTACCTAATAATACACTGTTAAAAATTTTCAAGGGATATTCATAAACAAGTAGGCTATAGGAAGTCTGTTACACAAATCGTTTATGAATTTTACATTCGGGTATATGAAAAGTTCATATATTAAAAAAAATGAACTATCATAAACCAATGTATTAAAAGTTTCATAAACGGGTTTTGAAAATAGTTTTAAAAAAAAATTGTCCCTCGAGAGGTTTGAACTCGAGCTCTTGGTTTCTTTTCATATATGAATTTGTACGACGTCTTTACCATCTCGACTACTTATTTTATTAAGAATATCATACTTTGTTAAGCTACTTAACTTTGATTCATATTTTTTTTACTTAAACTAGTTTATGAATTGAATTTCACAAACTGGGTATATTAAAATTCAAGCACGACAGTATATGAAAAACGTTTGAAAATTCATATTTTTTTTTACTAACCGTAACCACCTGAATTTCAATCTAATTTTCCATCTGGAAGAGATAATTATTTATTTGCCAAAACCATTATTATAATTTTTTTTTTTTTTATTTCAAACTCGAGTTATATGATGACCATAGAAAGTGGAACAGACAAACAGCTTTATTTCCTTCTTAAAAAAAAAAAAAAATAGAATTTTATTTGAAAATTCTTGACTCTTTTATTACAAACTTCTATAGATACATTTTATTATTAGGTTTTCTAATTTATTTGATGAAAGTTTTAAATAAATTAATAAAAAAATTAGCCTCTTTTAAGACTATTTTATGTCTCCCGAACTGAATGATTGTTTATTTATTCCCTGACAAAAATGTTCGTATTTTTTTCTATTTGCTTTTGAGTGGTTCTGTTTCTCAATCCCCCCACCCGTTGAAATAGCTATACCAATAGCTCTTGGCATAAAAGTCAAGCTAGCGTTTTATGAAGAGAGCCGGGATGTATTTTGGGTCCATAAAATGCCATGGGGCTTACAAAATGCTGACTTAGATTTTGTAATCTATTTTTTTTTTTTTGGTTTTTGAAAAACCCCCACTTAGTTTTAAATTGATTATTTTAATAAAATTTCACTACCTGTGAATTAATAAGATGGAAGAGAGTTTATATTTTTTTTAACAACTTAAAAAAGCGTTTTGTAATTAAGCTATAATATTAAATGTACAGAAATTAAATTTCCACTTCTATTTATATCTTATGAAATATTTTAATTAAGAATTCATTTATTCCTTTATTAAATTATTAATTATAAAAGATTAATTTGCTTTTGAAAAGAAACATACAAAACAAGAATAAATAAAATTAAAGTAAAATCGAATAAAATTAGAGTAATAATTTTTTTTTTTTTTTTTAAACACCCATTTATTTAATTCGGACTAAAAAGAGAGAAATAATTTCATTTTTATTGTTAATATTGTTAAAATGACTTGAAATAAAAGCGTGGGGCGCTCATTGATGGCATAAGAAAAAGTTTATTCTTAGACCCCATCAGAGCGCCCCACGCTTTTATTTTATAAGTACAAATCGGTGGATCCATGGTTCAACTCCCTGCAACACACCCTAACTTTTATTGGATATTTAAATTAATAAATATTAAATTATTAAATATTAAGTTTTATATTTAATTTTAAGAGGCTACATATGTATAGAGTTTGAGTAGGCTCATGGCTAATCATGGCAAATCGGATAAGCCGGTCGGATATGTGTCCAGAATTATCATATTTACTCGAAATAGAAATAACCCCAAATGTTTTATTGATAGATATATAGTAATGATAACGGGAAGTTGTACAGTGAGCGCCACACTTAAGTGCCTACCTGGGAGCTAGAGCCTTAAGTATATGGTATACAGTATACTATATGGTATATAGGGAGTTTTAAATTATTTCACTATATAGGCCCTCCATATACTAGTATTCCATATACGTAAGGCTCTAGCACCCAAGTGGGGACTTAATTGTAGCGCTCACTGTACTTGTAACCACGGCTAACCGGAAATAAATGACAAATGGACTTAGGCCACTTTCAAAATAAACTGCTCATTTTTCTCTTTTTAGTTCAATTTAAATAATTTTTAGTTAAATAAAAGCATTTTTTTTTTTTTAATTGTTTTATAATATTTTTATTTTTACCTTTTTCCTTTTTTTTAATTAGAAATATTTTTAAAAAATGAAAATGACCCATATATAAAGTTTCAGATATCTATCTTATTGAGAAGCAGGGGCGTATATAAAAATTTTTTCGGGGGGGGGGGGGGGCTGAATCAAAAATTTTTCTGCGGAAAATTTTTTTTTTTAAGAAACTAAATTTGTTTTTTCACACGCAATTTTTTGAGGAACATTTTTTCTTTTGCGGAATCAAAGTTTTCCACCCTGCGGAAAAATTTGTTGCGCTGATGTCTGTATATCTCTATATATGTATATGTGTTTGGGAAATTTCGGGGGAGGGGCCCGGGCCCCCTCGCGCCCCCCCTTATATACGCCCCTTTTGAGAAGTGTCTTAAAAACTAACTAAAAAATTGATGATCTTGTACCCCAAAGTAAGTTAATTAAATTGCATTTAATTAAAAAAATGACTACATCTAAACAATTTTTTTCGCATGAAATTCGAATTTCATGATATTTATCACCTGTTTGCTCGGAGTCATCGTATAAATAAATAATAATACATGTCTTATTTAGACTATAGTCAGGTGTTACCCTCCTGAATTTTTACCAATTAAAAGAACTCTAATTAATGTAACTTATTTAAAGGGAGTGAGTGACCCATAATGTTTCCATGTTAAAGGACTATCCCTATTGTACTAAAGCCGCTTAATTAAAACCTTCCGCAAAAGGGATAGAAGTTGTTCGGCCTCTGGGAAGTTTGTCAAATATCATTTAAGAAACACACAGTTTAATGGCAGATTATCATTTTAAGATATCGATAATCGCTGATAATTTAATTAATTTAAACCTATTAAAGAGAAAAGGACGAGATTAAAGGTCTTTTAAACTAGGAAAAAGGAGAACTATGAAAAGGACTTAATTAAAAATTTATCCATGCAGATACGTATTATAATCATACCTCTATTCGGTTACATCCATTATCAGTTTTGATGTTATTTTATCGCCTTTTTGATGCTCAAATGGATTTATTTATTTTTGTAAAAGACATTTTGGTTTAATCGAATCATAAGTTTAATTTCTTTTTATGGGTTATTTAGTAGCAACATCACTTTATTTTAAAACATACTCAAAAAACAATTTTTTTTTTGTATTCTTTTATTATTTATTTAATTGGTTTGTTTAATTTCAAAATTAATTTATTACCAACCAAACATATTCGAAATGCAATAAATAAATAATTATGTTAAGATTTAATTTTCAATTTAATTTATTTATTTATTTAATAAATTTAATAACAAAAACAGCAGGAACGCAATAAAACATGTTCCAATTAAATTCCAATAAAAAATTTGATAGGCCTGCTTGTGCCGAAGGGAATTTGTGCATGCTGGTACAAAAAGATTGCACATGCATGCTTGTCAAGCGTCCAGTTACTTTTGTATCCGACTCAAGGAGAGGTGCAGACACAGACAGCAGAATCATTAAATGAAATAAAACCCAGAATCTCACTGATATTGTTCTCGGGACTCTCAAATATAATATTTAATACTAAGCCTCTAATTAATTTATAATAATAATTTACAATTTCTCTTTCTGTTCTGACATGAAAGGTATTAAAATCAAACTTAGTTGAAACATCAATTTTTTTTCTAAAAATTTCAATTCTATTTGATTATAATTCAAATTAATAATAATTTATATTCCAAAATTCTCTAATAACTTTTACCTCACTCAACTCAAATGAGATGTAGCAATGATCAAAAAACCTTTAGATAAATGTATAATAAACCACATAGTCCAAGTTGGGCTTTGAAGAGTCACAAAAGTGTCATCGCCAAAAATCACATTGACAAAAACAGAAATTTCATTAAAAAAAAAAAAAAAGTAAATTAATTTCTTTGCTGAAAAATCACTTTAGGCGGAAATTATTTTAAAAAAGAAATCCTTTAAAAAATTGAGAAACCCAATATGCTAAGAAAAAATATTTTATTTTGTAATAAAAAAAAAATAATTAAATTGAACAACTTTTGTTGATCAATATATACAAAAAAAAAAAAAAAAAAAACATTAAAAATAAATAAATTAAAAAAAATCAATTGAATGGAAAACCAAGAACAAAAGTTCCCATAAAAGCTTTTGTTTTAGATCAATCGGTAAATGATTAATTCCAAGCTCCATAAAGAGGAAATGGGTGTCCATCTATATTAGCCTTCAAAATAAAAAAAAAGCCCCTCCTCTGATTGTATGCCTTGTTTGTCAATTTGAAAAAAATCTATTGATGATAAATAAGTCGATTATTATCTATTCTCTATCTAAAAAAAAAAAAAAATGAAAAATCCAATAATGAAAAGAAAAAGAAAAAGAATTTATAAAAAAATTTTTTTTCTTATTGAAAAAAAAGGTCCTAGCCGTCCGTGGATTAGATTTATCTATAGACCTATATATGACAGCACAAAACTTTCTCTTACCTTTAATAATTGAAAGTTGTTCTGTGCTTGCCACTCCAGATTTTTCGTGTCGTCGTATATTTAGTTTGCGGCAGTAAATTAGAATTCAAGATTTAAAATACAGAAAAAATAATTTTTTGTTACCATGGCAACTATTTCTTCTCTGAAGTACAAGATTAAAGTGTGCTTCAAACAATTTTGAGAGCAAAATGAGAATATACATTTTAAAGAGCATCTAAAAAAATAATTGATTTTATGAATTTTAATCAAAATCGTTAAAGTGAATTCTTGATAAAATCGAAAAAAAAAAGAAAAAAAGTGCATCAGTAAAGAAATTTAAGTATTATTTGGCTGATTTTATTTAAAAGCTAATTTTCACGCCTAACTTACCAGGTAAATATAAAATTTCACCTGGTAGTTCATTTCCTTCATACTTTATTTTGACCTTACATCCACCTTTTTGCGGGATCCATTTTTTTGAACTCCAGTCGTGTATAAACATACCTGCATGGATGGCCTTTTATTTATTCTACTATGAATTTAATAAGCTTACTTTTTATTATATATTAATATATCATTTATTGCAATAGTATAGAGACTAAAGCCCGGTAGTTAGGCAGCCCAAATGGCACACGCACACAGAGCTTTCTTGTCTGTGTGAGAAATACGTACCTTTTTCAAAGCAGACAATAAAGCTTTAGTGTGAAAGTGAGCGCGTGCCATTTGGGCTGCCTAACTACCGGGCTTTAGTCTCAATAGAGGAAAGTACCCAAATTCGGACCCCCATTTTGTTTTTATACTATAAAGTATATAAATTATTGAAAAAACCTGTTTTAAAGATATGTAATATTTACTTTACTAAGTGATGTACTATTGGTAATTTATTTATGGCAAATATATATGTATAAATTACAGGGGTAACAATTTTTTAAAAAACTTACACTTTGGTGATTTTCAAAAAGGTTGCCTAAACTGGACCCCTGGGTAAAATGACCAAAAACTTAATTTACTGAACTAGGAAAGGGAATAAATCTGAAAAACAATTATAGAACGGTTTGACAAAAAATATATTTTTTTATTTTAACATTTTTTAATGTAAAAATTGAAAATGTGATTGAAAAAAAAAAATAATAAATAAATGTGAAAATTGAAAAAAAGGAATGTTGAAAGTGTGAAAAGTCAAGGTAAATACTTCAACATTGGGTTTTATAAGGGGTAGAAGTTTACATAAAAGTTTTACATAAAACATCACACATTATGTAGGGGGTCCAGTTTAGGCAACTGTTGGGGGTCCGTTTTAGGCACCTCACTTCTGCATTTTCAAAACGCCATATTTGATAAAAAAACATCACATTGGAAATAATTACATGGTCAAATGATTCCTTCAACATTACCATTTAAGAATATATAAGGGTTGAAAGGCTTACCTGTCACTTATCGCGTCCAATTAAAAAAAACTGAGCACTCACAAAAACTTTAAATTTTGCCAAAACACGTAATGACTAAATGTCAAGTAAACAACTAGAGCAGGTGACGTTAGGGCACTTCTACTTTGTGGTGGAATCTTGCACTAGTATTTACACTGTCTTTCGCTAAGTTTCAGCACTAAACAGAGACAATAACCATGGGGGTCCACATTAGGGCAGGGGTCCGTATTTGGGTACTTTCCTCTACTATTGCAATAGTAAGAGAGTAATAAATAAAAATATTTTGTTGACTATAATTATTGAAGGCCCTCCCTTTGTCAGTCTTTGTTTCTTGAAAGGTTCTACCAAATAAAGGTGCTATATGATTGTTTTAACAAAAATTTTTTTACCTGTTTCTATTGAACAATAACGTAAATGAATTTAAAAAAAAAATTACCAGATTAAAATAAAAATCAAAAGAATGCCAAATTGTGATTTCTCTTTCCTAGAATCGAAAATTATTCAAATAAAACCACTAATGCTGAATGGCTTCGGCTGCAGCCGGCAATAAATAAAAAAAAAAAAAAAAAAAAAACCACTAATGAAAAATTTCCATTGTAATTTTATTGAATTTAAATGAAACAAAGCAAATTTTCACCTGACTATATTCAAAGAAATCACTAAAATATGAGTTTTTCTAATTTTTTCTTTTCATCTCTGAAAAGGTTGAAATTAATGTTTTAAGGAAAAACATTAATTAAAAAAAAAAAACTTTCTCTCCCAATTGATTTCTCTTTTTTTGCCACTTCATTATTATTTTGGACCATTTAGTCCCTTCTCTCTTCCCTTAGGTGCTTCGTGCTTGAAATCACATCCTAACCTGACTCTCAATAGGGAATTATCAGCTTACATTAATTCCTTCTCTTAACCCTTTATTTTAACTTTTCCTATTTATATTTTTATAGTGCCTCTCTCTCTCATTTACGTTATCTGAAATAAACATTGGGGAACGAACTTAATTATGACTTGATGTCAACAAAGAGTGCTTCATTGATTAATAATTATATTAAGACTTGCCTTCACAAGGCATTAGGAAATACAGTATTTTTATTTTAATCTATTTAAACAAGAGAATATCGAATATTAAATTTCGTTCAAAGGAAATAAGATTTTCATTTTTCACTCAAAAAAGATTTTTAACAATAAAATATTCACTTTAGTTTGAGTGAGTTTGTTCCTGTATATATTATAATTTTTTCAGCTAGAACAGGGGTCGGCAACCTTAGGTCAGCGGGCTACATGAGGCCCACCGTTTGTTTTGATGCCCGCCAAGGAATAACTCAAATATCTAAAATAATTAGTGAAAAAATAAATATTAAATTTTTACGCAAATAAAAGGTTGCTGAGCCCTAAACTAGAATATAAGTAGCTACAAAAAAAGTTGAGTAGGAAAAGGCCTAAATTTATTTTATTTTTTCTCCATCTGGCCCCAACCCCAAATTAATTGGTAAATTAATATAATATTGTATAATAAATAATAAATTTTGGTCTATGAGATAATATTTAAAAATATATAATCTCTTAATTCAAACATTCGAAAAAAAGTAGGCACTGCCGGGAGTCGAACCATGGATCTTTGGATTTGTATTCAACATGCCCTACCTCTAGTCCACAGCACAGCACTCCGTTATCATTACTTTATTAGGATATTGGAGTTAATTATTATTAGTTGATTTATGCGGCTTTTTTCGGTTTTTAAGCCTAAATGTTGATTATAAGTTTTGAAAAAGTAAAAAAAAGAGCTTTTTAAACAATAGGATTTTAAAAAAAATTCATCACTCCAAATGAGATTTAATTATTGATAAGAAAAACATTTTCTTCATTAAATAAATAATAAAATATCTTCTCAGCTAATATTCATATTTTGAAAATTTCGTAAACTGTTTATTTTGTGAGGCGTAGGATAATAAATTTCCATCTAGTCCGCCGGAGCTAATTCAAACTCACATAATCTTTTGTGGTTGTGTCTAGCCGCCATTTTATACTCTGGATGAATACCATCCTTATTATAATATCTCTCTGCCGCTATTATTTGCATGTTTCAGCTCATTTTGTCGGTTAATTGAATATTTACCTCTTCATTGTAGGGCTATTGTGCAAACTTGCAACATGATGGACATAAACCTAGGGCAATTTCATGTCGCCAAGTTGCCTGACTTGACATAATTAGTTATCAACAGGGCAGCTAGTCTAAAGGGCAAATTAACTTGGACAGAGTTGGCAACTCGTGAGTATTCAATTCACATTTGTATAAAAATACTTTTTTTAATATTCAACATCAACGCTGATTTAAAATCTAAAATAAAAAATATTCTATTTGCTTGGAATTCAACTAAATAAAATAAGGACCTGTAATTAACACTTTTTAATATAATAAATAATTCAAGGAACTCATTTAAATGAATGTTGATATTTCTCTTTAAGAGTGAGATTTCGCTCTGTGCTGTATTTTAGACAGTGATTGATAGAAAAAAGGTTTTAATGTTTTTATTTTTGTTCTTTCGAAAGGAACGTACAAAAAAAAAAAAAAAAACAAACAACATTTTCTAGAATGCGGCAGTCTCTCACATATTTTCTTATATTTTTTCTATCAATAAAACCTCAAAACTGTTCATTTTTTTTTTTTTTTAAATTAAACATCAAATGTTCAAAGAGTTTTTCTAATTGAACATTGACAAGTTTTATAAATAATTGCCTTTCGGAAAAATATATTTGAATATAAAAAAGCCTTTAAATAAATGGAAAAATACTAAATTTTAAATAAAAAAAAAAAAGGAAAAAGATATATGCTGTAAAAAACATAAAGTAGGCCTATGTAAATTACTTTGGGCAGTGGAGGGAAGCTAAATCTTTTTTTTTTTTTAATTATTCTACTTCTATTTTTAATTAATCCTAAAAAATAAATAGGCCTAAATGGTGATGGTAATTTATATGTAAGAGTGAATGCGGACTTTCTCAGGTATACATAAACACGGGGCCGCAGAGAGGGGGGGTAGGAGGCAGGGGAGCTATATTCCCGGGGTCCGGACCCTTTGCATTCTAACCTTTGAAAATTCTAATAAAAAATAATTTTTATTGTTAAAATTTCAATTTCTTTTTTTTATTGTTTCCCTTTCGGCAGTTAGCCATTAGGGAAATTTCAATTAAAAAATCATTTTCATGAAATTTTTTCCTTAGGGGGTCCGGACTCTTTATGAAATTTTTTCCTGAGGACACGGGTCCTTTGAGCTTCAACCTAAAATCCTAATGAAAAAAAAGCAAACGCGTGGGGTCGTAGGACCTCCGGCAGCAACGAAGTTCCTGCCAAGACTTCGGCTAATCTCGCCTTCCTCCGCGGTCGTTCGGGCGCTGGGAACGCATTTTTGTTAGGAACGCGTTTTTGTTTCGTTACGTTACAATCCACCCTGCGTAAGCCGCGTTAAAGAACTTCATTCATTGTGTAAAAAATTTTGCTTTGAGGGCCACAATAGTCTTTTGTATAATAAAATAACTTATAAGGTGGGGGAGCCGTATTATTATGTAACCCCGGGCTCCTCAAATTTGTGGGCCCTGCATAAACATATCTTCATTAAGACATGGGAAATTTATTAACTTAGAACAAATATGGCAATAAAAAAGCACATGGTCCTTGTGCAGGAAATCACAGTAAAATTTATAAATTAGAAAATCCTTACTTTATATAAGATAGTTATTAATATTTTTTATTAGGGTGCTCCATTCATGGTTTTGATTTCTCATAAAAAAATAAAATTTTACTAATTCGTCTAAAGTTATTAAATATTTAATTTAATATTCAAAGTTTTTATATTCAAATTATTACTCCATATAGGATACAAATTAATATTTTATGAATGGGATAATTGTGACAACGAATATTTCCTAATATGGAATTTAAAACTTAACGTAACATGGGGTAGTCATTTATTATATAAAATATTATCCCGCACTGTGTCATTTTTAGAAATAATATTATATATGAATTCTAATTAAAAAGACCCTCCCTCTCATGCCGGGTTTAAAAAGAGCACATAGAAAAGAGAAACAAGATCCATCGCATCTGCATTTGCAATAACTCTAACTGAAATTAACATAAACTGGTTAAAAACGCGGTGGGAATAATCAGAGATGGAGATCATTTCCCCTTCAGGGAGAGTTTTTTTTTATTTTGTAGACATATTTGGCATTTTAATAAAGAGGATATTTCATAAGTTGAAATTGGGAGCAAAAATAACGCAAGAGGCGAGAGATTTAGAAATATCAAATTTCTAACTCACGTGTTTTAATTAATTTTCCCTTTTTTTTTATTTTTACTTTTACTCATAAAGTTTTTTTTTTTTTTTTGTTTTTTTTTTATCCAATAAAATTTCCCTTTTAATTCTTAAAGGAACTTCATCGAGCCCCTCACCATTTATTTATTTATATTGTAAACGTTTATTTTTGTTGTTTTCATTTTATTTTGTAATTTAATGCCATTGTACCATAATTACACTCCAGGCCAAATAAACGTTTACTATATAATAGAATGCAAATGAACAAAACGCATTATGCGCCCCGGTGCACTTTCTAACATCCTTCGTTCCCTTTATTAAATTATGAATAAATTTTATTTAGTTAAAAGAATAAACACTGTTTAAAATTTTATTAAACAAAGATTTTCATTTTCATAAATAAATTTGAATAAATTTAAAGATTTCATTTTTGTTTTGAAAATATTTTTTATCGTATAATCTCATAATGCGGTTTATTAAAAAATAGAACTGTCATTTATCTAGCTGACTATCATCAAGATCCATTAAATAATTTGACGCTTTTTCAGAATATAGACGAACTAATGCAGTGAACCACTAACTGACGCAGATGAGATGAGGGACTCTATGTTTTAATAGTAATAAATTCGACCCCAAAGCCGACATACTTGGCAAACATTTTCGAAACGGTTATGTTATCCATTGGACAAGCAATTCAGAATATATAGAGAACAAACATTAGTCAGATGATGGTTCTATTAAAAACTTTTAGGCTATTTGTCTTTGCTGCTCTCAATTGAAATTGATCATAGAGCTGATGAAAAGAAATATGAAAAAAATGTCCATCAAATTTATTAAAATTATAGACTACGAGTGACCCCAGCTAAGAAAAACCGTTATATACCATTATCTTTTATTATTGCAGTGTAAAAAAAATTTTGTTGATTTTACAATTGTGTAGGAAGCAAATTACAACATCCTAAATTTAGTAAGTCTTTGCAAAAACCATTTACAAATGTATTGTAATTTTCGAAAATTAGGGTCCAATAGTTTGGTAATTTTAGAATCCCCAAACTGCTTTCAAAAAAAAAAATATATAATTTTTAACGAAAATTGCTATAGGCCCTACAATGTATGTAAAATTACAATAAATACTCTATTTTTCAAAAAAAAAAAAAAAAATTAAAACGTTTTTTTGTTATAAATTTTTGAACGTATAAATTTATAAATTTAATAGATAAATGCATAGTAGTTAACATTTACAAGGGAAACTGCTTTTTAAAATTACAACACAATTGCATTCTAATTTTCAGACTTTTGAAAATTACAATACATTTGTAAACGGTTTTTACAAAGACTTACTAAATTTAGTATGTAATTTGCTTCCTACACAAAAATTGTAAAATCACCAAAATTTTTTTACAGTGTGGCTATACTCGGTCGTATTATTTTCAATAATTAAAAATTATTTAAAAGTTAACAAAAACAATTATACTTTCCTCTTTTGAAATATTAGTCTATTATATTTATATTCTGAGTTTATTGGTTTTTCTTTTTAGAAATAATTATAATAAATATATAGGATTATTTCTTTGTTTAATTGACTTCAAAAAGGAATAAACTTTTCATTCACCGACGGTCTAGTACGTAAGATAATTCCAGCAACCACTAGAAAGGTCTGTGAATCGAGTTTTGAAACCACAATAATAATCCCTCCTGTGTATAACATCCTCTCTTTTGAAAAGGAATTATAAAGTCTTGGTTCCTTTTGATCGTTCACTATAATCGAAAAATAAAATATAACAAGAGTAGTATTAATAAAACTTTATCAATGATAAATTTTATTAAATTGATTATATTTTACTGGTTAAAAGCTGTGTCAGCTTTTTTTTTTTTTTTTTTTTTTTTTTTTAAAACATTCACACTTTTTTCTCATTCACACTCACACTCACACACACATTCACATAGTCTTTTCGGCAACTTAGGCCATATAAGACTTTGACGATAACCGTTGTAGAGAAAATATCTATTGTGGGTTGAGGCATTTCTATTTAAGCCATCTGGTATCCAAATGGCTTAAATAAAATCATCGGACTGCCTGGGTCCGAACCCGCGACGTTTGGTATAGGAGCTGTGTCAGCTTTCACCTTTCCTCGTTCAATATTAATTTACTCTCTCGTTCTTTAAAATTAAATTTTTCTACAAAATCAAGACAATCGAATTACTCCGACTAAATTTTATCTTTTATTTTTTATTTTTATACAAAATAAAATAAAGCTTGTTTTTTTAACTAGATAAACGTCGATATATTGCAGTAACATTAAAAAAGAGTCGGACTGATGAGGGTATATATGAGCACGAAATGGGGAAATGGGGCCCGAGGGTCGTCAGTAAATAAGGCCCCTGTGACAAAGTGCGACCCTGTGGGCAGGCAGCAAAGTCAGAAATGGGCAAATGTGTCTGTATGTGTGCAAAGGGTGGAGGGGGAGGATGTTATTGTAGCCCCGAAGGGCAGAACAATAGATTGGCCCAATTAAACATAAGAGACAAGGAGATAGGTCTAATCAGAACGTCGGACGAGATAGATTGAAAACCCAAAAGCAGAGAGATAGAAATTGTGACATCTTTATTAACAGGAATTTCAACTTTCAACTCCGATGTACCCTATATTATTAATATTCTACATAGATATAGGATATTGAAACTTTGATCAATTAGAATTCAAGTTCAATAATTTAAGTTATGAATTTCGGGGATTTTCTCTGGGCCTGTCTAGTTATTAAATTTGGGTTTCATTTCCTATATTAATAAATAGCAAGTGCATTGTATGTAAAAATAAAAAAAAAATAGTTAAATTTTAATTGACTTACTTATTTAAAAAAAATTTTTGTTGATATTACAATTGTGTAGGAAGCAAATTTCATACTCAAAAACATACTAAATTTAGTAAGTCTTGGCAAAAACCATTTACAAATGTATTGTAATTTTGGAAAGCCGTTTGAAAATTAGAATGAAAATGTGTTGTAATTGTAGAAAACTTATTTAATGTATGTGAAGTTTTCTTGTAAATGTTTCACATAAAACCAACACCATTTTCTCTCCAAACTATAAAGACATTTGAAAATTAGAGTGCAATTATGTGGTAATTTTAGAATTCCCAAATTGCTTTACATTTTTAAACGAAAATTACTATACTATGTTCTTGTAAAATTACAATACATACTCTATTTTTCCGAAGAAAATTGTAATTTAAAATTTTTTTTTTGTTGTAAATATTTGAACGCATAAATTTGTAAATTTAGTAAACAAATGCAGAGTAGTTATCATTTACAAGGGAAATTTGTAAATTTAGTATTCCAAAACACACTAAAATTAAGATTTTTTTACAGTGTAGTTGTGAAGCCACCTAAAATAATTAATCTACAGTAGAAAATTTAAAATTTCCATTTTTTCTAAAAAAAAAATTTTTAAATTTGCATTCCATTTTTAATTTAAAATATTAGGCTTATAAATTAAGTTTCATATTTATTTGTTCGATCTTTACTATTATTAACCAAATTAGTTGGCTACTATTGTCAATAGCAGAGTTTTCCAGCTAGATAACGTTTTTTAATTTTTCGAATTAACTTTTTTGCTAAATTAACAGATGGTATAATTTTTTCACGCTTGTCATATGAATTTATTTTTAATGTATATATGCAAAATAAAAGAGTAGGGGGGAGAGAAAAAAATCACACATATACATTTTCATATTGAAACGAAAATTTAATGATAAATCAAAGAATAATTCAATTTTTAGGAGAATTGAGTTTATAATTAAATCGTTTTTATGCGGGTCAGAAAACTTTGAATTATTTACGCACGTCATTGAATTAGCATTATTTGTAAAAATAATAAATTAACTTACTGTTAGAAGAAGAAAATTAAATCGATGAATATGTCTCTTACCTGAAACAAACGAAAAAATCAAAATTAAAAAAAAGAATATTTATGTGACTGTCCACATAGATACCAAATCTTAACCGGGGTCAAAATTGAGTTTTTATGCTTTCTGTACATGCTGAGCAAGCAGGCATTTTTAGAATTTTTTAAATTTTAATTATGAAAAACCTAGTTTTGAGAAAAATGAGTTTAGTCTTGTTTTTCCAATTTTTTATATAAAATATATCGATTC